>CAHIKZ030005070.1:600000-902500 GCA_903632075.3 Acanthosepion pharaonis
ATGTGAATGCTTGATGTGTGCAGGAGTGGTCCACACCTTAGAGCATACTTATTATATAGATTTTTTATACTTATGAATTCAATTGACTTTTCAAAAATCATATGCAATAATAATAAGTTTTAAAGTATTTCTCTTCATCATGTTACAAATTCTACATGATCTCAAATATAGTGATTTACTAAGCATAGCTTAGATGTAGCACAAAGCCAAAAGTATGGAGCAACCAGACATAAACTTACTAGACATTACATCACATTGAGGTGATCAAATAATTTTCTAAGTGTAGCTTATATGTAGAACAAGGCTGAAAGTGTGAAGCACCCAGTGAGGATTGAACTCACTACTCAGTTGTAATTGATCAAACAAAATAAGTTTTCTAACCATTACACCATGGCAAAGTGCCTACACAGTCTTAAATATGAGCTGGTAATTATTCTGGAATTTCTTTTGTTGTTATGGTGTAAATAGTTAACTACATCTAGCAGCAAGGCCTCTGCTCAGGAGGTTTTTTTTTTTATGAGCATGGAATCACCTCTTAAATGCTGTTGTTCCCAGATCTACCCTAATCCAGGGTGGTGGCATCTGTTAGGGTCCTAACAAATAGTTAATCCACAAACTGATGTCAAAAGACTGTGAAAGTAAAAATACAAGCAATACATTTTCATAGTAAAAAAAATTACCAACAATACATTATTGACAAAAACTTTTACCAGCAATGCTTTTTTTAAAAAAATACAGCAATACATTTTTGTTTAAAGAAATTACTAATGCTCCCAAGAAAATTAAATTTTAGTATTAAATGATCTGTAAAGAGTTGATATGCTGCTAAACAAATAAACAAATGGTGTAAATAGATGTTTATGAAATCATTTATATTTGAATTTTCAATAGACATTTTGCTATAGATCATTATCTATGTAGAAGATTGTAGGTTTACAGATTTGTATGGAATGAAGTTGATATTGAGAACTTTCAAAGAAATTGAATCACAAAAAATTTTTCAGCAATAAATTTCAACACATGTAGATATTTTTATGTATAATAAATAATATGATTTAGAAAAGAAAAAATATACTAGCGCACACTTTTTTTATTTATTATTTCACCCCAAGCAAAATAATGCCACCAAAATGCAAGGGATTAGTGGGAATGAAAGAGAACAAAAAGAATTTAGAAGAAACTGGAAACCCAATCCTAAACAGGAAACAAGTGATAAACTGCTATTCCTGTTCAATAGCTGGGGAAGGAGGGTGAACTGGCCGATAGACAAACCTTTGTATTCCTGAATATACATTTATAGGGTATATCTGTGGGAGACACACTGTGTAGTCAGGTGACTCAGTTCTTGAAGGGAAAACTGGACAAGTCTTCTACCGACTACATTCTAGAATGAATAGAGGAAGTAAAAGAGCTATGTCTGTTCTTTCATAGTACTCATGGATTAACCCCAGATAGTCTGCCAAGACTGCAGACTATCTGGGGTTAATCTTCACATCACTAAGTCTTAACATGTAATTATGCAAAGTTTGTTTCTTTTTCATAAATAAATTTGATTGTACATTCACTGTTGCTTAGTTTATTTACAAGATCAAGTAATATTGTTTTGTAGGGGTACATTAATAAATAATCATCAGTTTATATAAATATATTTTAGAAATAATCAGTTTCTAGAAGCTAAAACTCTACTAAGAGGTGAACCTCACTGAATTTTTGTTTACAAAAATCATTGTCCCCAGTGAAATAACATTGGTTTAGAATGAGTCATCAAACTTTTATAATTTTATCTATTGGTAGGAAGAGGGTAATTTTTAATTGTATGAGAGGGATCTGAACACTTGCCAACAGGTAGACTATAGTGATTTGGTATCTGAACAAGCTATGAATTTACTAGAAATTATGTGATATTTATGAACCATAGTCATTTAACCATCATATTACAATGTCATTTATTTTCTATGGCTTATCAACGCTTTACAGGTTATTTAAAGCCAGAAAATATTTTTAGATTTTAAGAATATTTTTTTAGATAATGTTTTAGTGATACAGGTCTTACTAATTAACCCATATCTGGTGGGGGTTAAGAGGTGTATTTATACTTAATCAGAATTTGATAAACAAGAAATTATAATGTGGATATAAAGAAGGGGATCAATTCTATATTACAGTCACTTTGTGGCCATGGTAGTTTCTATACAATTATATTCGAGAGAATGTAAATAATTCTAAAAGACATGTTTATGAAGCTAAAATGAATTTTATTGATTCATTCATTTTCTATGGCTTGTTAACCATTTGCAGGTTATTTAAAGCCAGAAAATAGTTTTAGATTGTAAGAATTTTTTTTAAGATAATAATGACTTACTGATACAAATCTTATTATACCAATCCCAAGGTTATTTGCACATCAAGTGAATATAACAAACCCAACTAGAATTGGAACTTGACTCTCTAATTAACAATTTCAAGTCATTATCAATTATACCATCCATATATCCAAGCTTACAGCACCTGGTATTCCCAAGTGAGCATCTGTCTTGATACTAAGCAGGCTTGACATTGCTTAATTTCAGTGATCCAGGAAACTCATGTTTCAACGTGATGTGGCCATAAGCTTAATGCTGAAAAGATTTAAAAAAAAAAAAAAATAGATCATTTATAAACAATCCTCTGGGTCATTGGCTCTGTGAATCTCCTGTTATGCCTTCTACAATGGAGTTATTTTGTGCCATAATTTTTGGTATAGACCGAACCTCCTTCAAGTAGGCTAGGATACTTTCAACTGGTGACATTTAAACAAATGATTTCATTTTACACATGACGGAAATTCAAGACATATATATGTTTTCTGTATTGTGACATTATGTCTCTCTACAATCGCCAGTTAAGCAACATCAAGCCTGGTCAGTATCTAGATGGATGACCACTTGGGAATACTAGGTGCTGTAAGCTTGAGTGCAGGTGGTGCAATGAATAATGGCTCTGAATTATTATTCAGCCAAGTTCCAATTCCTGTTGGGTTTCTTATCTTTACTTATATACAAATACCCTTTGGAAAGACAAGAATCCACCTCTTTTTTCCCCAGCTATGGGTTGATTAGTAAGACATATATCACTAAACAATTATTATATTACAAACCCACCCACACAAAAATTTCTTATATTTCCTAGTTTTAAATAAGCTGCAAAAGATTGATGAGCCATAAAAAAATCAATCAATGCTGAAAAGATTAAAAAAAAATTCATGACTTATATACAATCTTTTGGGTTTTTGGATTCCATCCCTCTCTAGTTATGCTTCTAGAACTGCGTTATTTAGTGCTATAATTTTTGGTAGAAACCGACTTCCTTCAAGTAGGCTAGGACAGCCTCTTCTTTATCTTCTTGAAAAGGTCCTGTAGACTAGTTATATCATAAAATCATTGACGTAAAGGGTCAAGGTCACTACACTTGGTTATATGTTCTATGGTATATGCCTCCTGACAGGATGTACATTCAAGAAGATGTTAATTTTTTTTTTGAGAAATGAGTGAGTGATATAGGTGTGACCAATTCTGACTGTTGATAGGACTGTAGAGGAGAACAATGTTGTATTTACCATTGTTACTATTTTGCATGTTCATACTGTTGTTATTTTATAAGTCAGAGGTCACCAGTGTTAGAATATATTATATGTCAGGGTTATTACTGTTATAATCAGTTTTAGTGCAAACAGTTAAGGAAAAGGCTTAGACAAAAGTTACATATTTATTATTATATTACAAAAGATAATAAAGATATTGTCCTCACCTACATAGAATATGTAGTGTGACTTAACAGAGGGTATTCATTGTTGAACAGATAACTATTATCCACTTCTTCATAACTGGTCTGGGGGTCACCTTTTCTGGAGTTGGTTCTTTTTTTGGAGTAGGTCCTTGTGACAGTGTCTGTCCTAGATGTCAGTCCCTGTTTCTCTCACCTCTGATAGCTGTCATGTGGTTTTTATTTCCATATAGGGGAAGATAACCATTTTTACCAACCCAACAAGGCGATTTCTTCCTTTTGAGAATATCTGAGACCATGATGCCATTCTCCTAGAATGGGTTTAATTTTGTAAAGTTTGTTGTTTGGGTGGTAGTTCCATAACTCTTGCCACTTACAGGAGTTAGGAATTGTGCTAAATGTGTTACTGATAAAGAAAGATTCACAGTTTTCTTTTGAGGAATTGACAACTGAATAAAAACATGAAGGTTACACAGAGATAGAAGAAGAGTCCTGCGTGACACCCAGCCGTTGTCCCATGGTCAACTCCCAGTTGCAGCACAAAACTGTAATGTTTCTTCTATTGGCGTTTTGGTGTTGACTCTTTGTCACTGCCACCAGCCTGTGTCTCGGTCGATCAATAGTTGTTGCTGCTCCGCGAAATCCCCTGGTCAGGATACCAATATGGAACACTGGCCTGTCCAAGGTTGAATTCTGGTCATTGATGTTAACGGCTTCACCAGCTGTACTGGTTCAATACCAGCTCTATTATTCCCAGCTCACTTGCAACGTCTGGTTACTGGCTTCAATCTCAAGTCTAACCTACCCATGTTGTGACTTTGATCTTAGGTATAAGCTGAGTCCAGATTGAAGGTGGTATCACACAAGCGCAAAGGAAAAATAAATAAATAAAAGAAAAACCCAAGAGGTTCAAGTATGTTAAGAAATAACAAATTAACTTTATCCTTCTGTTATATACAGAAGTGTGTTTTTCTCCCATCCCATCTCCTACGAAATGTGACACTTCTATGTTTCTAGCAAATTAGTATCATAAGACAACTAATTTAGTTCTTAGGCATTGGCTTGGCTTCGATCGTCAGGATAACTTACTATTGATAGGATAGGCAAAGTCAGAGGTCATGGAATCTCTCGGTCAGCTTCTGTGAGGCAACACTCTGGTTAGCTCTGATTCTAACTCCAACTGCTGATTGACCACAGAACATTCGTTTATATGGGTACTGACCAAAACCCGGTGTGTGTGTGTTGGGGGGCATACGCAGCCTGTGATTTGCTGTAAACCTTGATTTCTAACAAGAAATCTCTTTGTTGTCAGGCCAGGAAAATTGATTACTTCCCATTTTTGGAAAATTAATCACTTTCCATTTCGGTGGGTTCTCCATCACCTATGAGGGAAAGGTTGGAGGAGAGTTATCCTCCTAAATTCTTTCTCTCACATTGATACCTCATACCAATCCCTTCAGTAGGCGTTAACTTCTCCGCCTTTCTCATTCATTCACCTCTGCCTATCACCCATGCTACCACCCGACCAATGATATTTCGGCCGCATGGGTGTGGCTAAGCTGGCCTCCTTAAAATTATAATCTAGAATTTTTGTTTACAAAATTCAAAAATTTCTATCGTATCTCTTGGCCACCCAAAATTCACTTAGCCAGCCCTCTGTTACCCAACACCATTAATCACTGTCAAAGTTTGCCATCTGGTCCTTTCGTTAAGTTAGCTTTATAATGGAATCCTTCACCTATTAAGAAACCAAATTCTTTTATCTCGCCAAATCTTAATTCTCCACTCTATTTTCTGTCTCATGCCAAACGTTTACATACACCATATTGCCATTCAACGTCTCCGCATCTGAATCAACACGTTGATAAAGTAAGTAATAATAAACCCCTCACCTATGTTGAGACAATGCCAAAATTTTATAATTGCCACATTGCTTTTCTTCGCCTGTATCCAAGAAAAAAATAAATGATATCTTGGACAGATAATTAACATTGATTCTCCCTGTCCTGTATCTGCAATCGTCTCAAGCTGAAATTTTTATGACTGACTTGTGGTTTGGCCGAAATCTTCATATTTGCCTTTCTTTCTATCTCCCTCGGCGAGACATAAATCAACCTGATAAGACCGCACACATGGCTTTTTCCACGGGTTTACTGTCTTTTGTGAAAAGTATCTTTTTTGTAAATAGAATAAAATCTTTCTTTTAACATCGATCAGTCTATCTTTCATGATAGCTCTTTTTTGCCTTAAGTCTTTCCTGTTTTTTAATTTCAATGGTTAATTAGTTAGCCAATTACCATAGCTAAATAGTGTCACACCTGAGCAGCTGAATGGCAGACGTGATCAGATATAAATCTATCAAAATTCAAGGCATAGCATTTCTTTTACTTAACAAGTTTCATAACCAAAAACAAAAAATTAGAGTTGATTGGTTTGGCAATTTATGTTTCGGTATTGGTTTCTGGTTTTCTTTCCTTGATACCGTGGTTTTTGATTCCATTTTTTGGTTTTTAATTTAATATTTTTGCTAAAGAAGCCATTCATTTTCTTGTGTAATAATAGCATTTCCAGTCGATATCTGATTTTGTTTGACATTGATAAATTTGCAATTTAATCCATTCAACTTGCAATTTCTTATGTATTTCTGGTCCAATTTTAAAAATATTCATATGGCTGGAAAGAAAATAACCTTTCTAAATATGTAATTTGTATGTGCTTTTATTCAGTGAATTATTTTTTACAGTGAGTTAAAACGGTATTTTGCTTTCAACAGGAGAAAATATGAAATATGATTTTGTTTTTGAGACTAAATTTTTCATTTTACTTTGTTTCACAAAATCAAAGTGACCAATCTTTATCAATATTCTTGAAATTGTACACTCATTAGAAGACACCTGGAAATGAACATCTTCCTGGCTGTAGTTTATACAACCAGGAAGAAGATCATTTCTTCTCTGACACATGGAAGCGAATCCCTTCAAAAATTATAAAGTAAGCAAAAAAAAAAAAAAAAAAGCAACTGATAGTATGTGTGGTAAAAGAACTTTTAATGAACTACTGTCTTGTCGTATAAAATAAACACCCCATATACTTTCTGACTTTCAAGTGTTGTTTTTTGAAACGTCTGTCATTGTGGAAGTCTGTTAACTGGTGCGTAAGGGGTCAATATGTTTTTTTTTTAAGTAAGGGTAATAAAAATTTATAGACATGCGCAGAGTAAAAAACACTGAAATTGAAATCCTGAAAACTGAGAATCGGGTAATAAAGTAGGAATTCTTCATCTAAAGTCAGTTTTTTGGCTGCTTTAAGGTAATTTAGTCATAAAATTCATTACTTAAAGTTTATGAAACTTTTGACTAAATTGTCAACTACCATAAATAACTACCATATTTATTAACAAATTGGTAAAATATGAAAGAAATTGTTGCATAAACTATCTATATTTGTGTCTTTGGACAACACATTTTTGTGAGAGAAAATGGTATAGCTCTCCAGAAATTAGTTTATGATGTAGCTTTTAAAAAAGTCAAAAAATGAAACCCCTCATGTTTAAAATTATTAAAAATACAGTAATTTTTTTTTTTTTTTTTTACACTGTTGACTGTTATTGGGATTTTGCAAATAAATTTCTTCTAAAGGAAAATCTGTTATCTTTTTTCCTAAATGAATTTATGCTTTCATGTAGCAAATAATACACATAAATCAAATATTGAAAATAATTAAAAGCTTTTCATTTCATTTTTAGAATGTATATATTTCCAAATCTGTATCACCTGTTCTTTTTTAGATACACATTTTAAAACTGAAATTAAAAACTATTTTAATATAATCTTAAGTCTATTCGCTAAATAAAACCATAAAGATATCTGTAAAAATAAAATAAATTAATTTTCCTTGCTTAGAAGAATTTTATAGGCAGAACTGTAAAACACCCACCACTAGTGGCTAAAAAAGATTAATTTTTACTTTGGGTTTTAAAAACGAAAAATGACTTGTCATTTTGGAAATATACACATTTTAAAACTGAAATTAAAACTTACTTTATTTTTTTAATATCTAATTTTAGGTGCATTTGCTAGATAGAAACATAATTTTATTTGTAGAAAACAAACAATTTCACAATAGAGACTCACATATCTGGAAATATACACATTTTAAAAGTAAAATTAAGAACTATTTTAATTATTCTTAATATCTAATTTAGGTGCATTCCCTAGATAAAAAATAAATTTATTTATAAAAAAAGATCTTCATTCATTTTTCTTGTTTACAATTTTAATTAGTGATTGGTGTACTGGCTTACGAGAAAACAATTGCCCTTACAAAAATCCAACTTCATAAAATTTAACATTAAGGTGAAACTGGCAACTATTTTTTATTTTTACTTGCTATCTTTTGTTAACTTAATTTTACCACAATAAATTATTTTTTTAAAAACTGAAACAAATAGATTTCAGACATGTTGTATTTTCCTTTTTTTCTGTTTGAAAACATTTTATGATTTTCAAGTGTCATATCTGTCATATTTCCTTTTTTTCTTCATTTCTTTTGTAAACAAATAGATTTCACATTTATTTCATAAACTAGTCAATTAAATGTTTTTAACATATTTTTGTTCAATCTTTTTCTCTTACAGTGGTATAACTGTTGATAAAATTAAATTTTATTAACATTTGAAGGCCTTTTTCAATAGTGTTTCTTTGGATATGGTCACTCAGTAGTGATAAAAAAATGAAACCGAAACCGTTCAGTTTCGTAAAAAATTTCGATGCAGCTTCACGATGTGAAGATGAAACTGAAAAAAGTTGTTTTTTTCAGTTAAGCTGCCCAACTCTACACAAAATTATATTCTGTTGCAATTAAAGACCATATTGTTGTATACAAGTAATTTATATCATGGACATACACAAGGTGTATAGGTGAGACCTAGCTTGTAGATGTAGACAGATGATATATCTCTACTAGTGCTACTCATATAAATGTGGGTGGATATTTCAATTTCCAGTAATCATATGAGGGAAATTGTAATTACATGTCTAAATTTGAATTTCACTTGCAAATATGCTTCTATGACCTAATTGGGATGGAACTGGTCATATTAGACAGACAGCCAAAAATACAAGTTCAAATCTTTTCAGAGGCTAATTTTAACATTTCTGATCCTGGCTGATTACATAATAGTTATAATATAAAAAAGATGATATTGGCAATAAGAAAATAAATAAGAACAAAACAAGCTGTGAATAGGTATAAGATTTTTGACAATTCTAATTCACTTATTTTCCATAGATGTATAAATCTGTGGACAATATATCTCTGTAATTTCAATACAACATTTCGTTTTCAGCTTTCAAAAATGAACCAAAGACTTCAGATGTAAGGAATTATTTTTCAAAAGAATCAGAAATGTGTTAACAGATGATATTATTAAGCTCTGGAAAAATATTTAATTCTATGAAATAGATCAAAATTCTTATGTACCTGCTCCTTCAAAATATAGATGATTTAAATATTTTACAAGGGTTACAAAAAACTGAATAATTTTAGTAATAAAATATTTTTTTTAAATCAAATAGGTGAATGCAACTACTGCAAAATAAAATAGTCTCTGAAAAGAAACAGAAATTAGAAAACAATATAATGGCAAGAGAACTAGTTTCAATTCTACTACTTATCTTTGACAGGTTTCAAGTTATTATGTGAAGAGCAAACACTTCAGGAAATTCATTATCAGAAGTTAAACTTCATTTAATGTCAGTTTCAAAAAACCTTTACTAAATATAATAATGAGATTTATTAAAAAAGTCTGTTAAAGAAATATTGTGAAGTCAACCATTCAAATATTCTTCCAAAAAATAAAATAATTGTCATTTAATGCTTAAATTTAAGGATTGTACTGTCCTCATTCTAAAAGGTTTTCTCAAATGATATTTCAATGCATATATATTATCAAGTTGAAGGAATTCTATATCCTTGGATAATCTATAATCATATGTTATATGTAAATAGAAGATAATAAAAAAGATTAATGAAACAGTTTAATGTTTAAAGTGTTTTCTAGGCATAAGTTTTGATCCTTTTATTAACATATTGCAAAAAGAGCAGACCAAGAATTTTGCAAATGGTTTTATTTCATACTTACAAAAATAAGAAAAAAATGTTTGAATATTTACTAATAAAGTTGATGACTGGTAGGTAACAATTTATTCACTGCAATATTTAAAGTCTATACATGAAGATAGCAAAAAGTCAGTGGAAAAAACAAATGCATTTTAAAAGTGGTAAAAATAGCAGAATTTATAAACCATCTTAAGATGAAAAAGAAACTACTGTTTAATTCAATCAAATTAAAATAAACAAGTGCACAACATTCATTACATCATCATATATAGGAGGGGTTGATGGCTTTACAGTAAAAAGTATGAAAAACTGAATCAGCAAGCAGAGTTCAAATTCTGGGTGAGATAGTTTGCATTCACTAATATCTCAAATGTTTTAACAAATTTTATTAAAAACCCCATAAAGGAATATTCCTAATATTTTATTTATGTGAAATAATAATTCAGAATTCAAATTTACCGGATTCTTGAAAACAGACATGATTTCATTTTATTCATGCATCCCAAAATAACATACATTGCAGTGTGCTCTTTGTATGCATAAATTTTGGTCTGATCCACATGAAATTAATATATATTAGATTCTCTCTTTATGTTTTTAATGCAAATGTAGATACTTTCATTTCAGATGTTAGGTTTATAGTTATATTCTGTTAAGTTAAATGCAGAAGCTTGGTAACAGTTTGGTTTGTATGTAAGCATAAATGGGAAAAATTTGCAAAAATATTGATTCACATATTACGGTTTATAACCAGGGTAACCTTGTGCATGGGCCTTTTAGCAGTGAATTCTTTCAAATTTTAGATCCACTTGTTTCACAGTAATATGATTTCTTACCTATGTGGTCTAACAAGTTTTTACAAAAGTGACACATATGGAAGCGATGCATTACAAATTATACAACTATATGGTTTCTCTTCTGAGTAAGTTCAAATATGGGGAACTAAACTTGAATTCAATGAGAATACAGATCCAAAACATGACAAAAAAGGATATAGTTTCTCTCTATTTTACATTTCTATGTAGCTCAGCAAGTTTTCCTTCCATGAAAAATCTATGAACTTCATGAGAATTTGGTTTCTTTCCGGTGTATATTTGCATATGACACCAAATTTGACTTCAGTGAAAATGCAGATCCAAAAATTCACAAGGAAACATTTTTTTCTAAAGTATGTGTTTGCACATGGCTCAACAAATCTGACATGTCTGAAAATGCAAATTCACAAATTTCACAAGGATATGGTTTCTCTTCAGTATGTGTTTGCATATGTTTTGCTAAGTTTGATTTATCTGAAAATGTACATCCACAATCTTCACAAGAGTATGGTTTCTCCCCAGTGTGCATACGCATATGTCTCACTAAATTTGACTTTTGCGAAAATGCAGATTCACAAATTTCACAAGAATAGGGTTTATCTCCTGTGTGTATGTGCATATGGCTCACTAAATGTGACTTGTTTGAAAATGCAGAACCACAAACTTCACAGGCATATGGTTTCTCTCCAGTATGGGTACACATATGTTTCATTAAATTTGACTTTCCAGAAAATGAAGATCCACAAACTTCACAAGAATATGGTTTCTCTCCTGTGTGTGTATTCATATGTCTCACCAAATGTGCCTTGACTGAAAATGCAGATCCACAAACTTCACAGCAATATGGTCTCTCACCAGTGTGTGTCCGTATATGGCGTACCAAGTGTGACTTCTGTGTAAATGTAGATCCACAAAATTCACAAGAATATGGTCTCTCCTTATTGTGTGCTTGCATATGGCTCACCAAATATGACTTAACTGAAAATGCCGATCCACAAACTTCACAAGAATATGTTTTTTTTCTAGTGTGTGTACGCATATGTCTCACAAAATTTGACTTTTCTGAAATTGCAGATCCACAAAGTTCACAACAATATGGTTTCTCTCCTGTGTGTGTACGCATATGGCTCACCAAATGTGACTTGACTGAAAATGCAGATTCACAAATATCACAAGTGTACGGTTTCTCTCCAGTATGCGTTCGCATATGTTTCACTAGATTCGACTTTTCTGAAAATGCAGATCCACAAACCTCACAAGGATATGGTTTCTCACCAGTGTGTATCCGCATATGTTTCATTAAATTTGACTTTTGAGAAAATGCAGATCCACAAACCTCACAGGAATATGGTTTCTCTCTTGTGTGTGTGTACATATGATTCACCAAATGTGACTTGACTGTAAATGCAGACCCACAAACTTCACATGGATATGGTTTCTCTCCAGTGTGTGTGCGTACATGCTGCACCAAACTTGATTTCCGTGAAAATGCAGATCCGCAAACTTCACACGGGTATGGTTTCTCTCCACTGTGCGTTTCCATTTTAATGTACCCTCACAACATAGATTTGCAAATTTCACAAGAATGTCTTTTCTTTAATGCTTACTCAGACGTAACTGATTTTTGTAGAATAGACAACCACACATTTGAAAATGTCTGACATTTTGCTAGCTACTGTTCAGTGGGATACTTTTGAATATATAGATGTACATCTTTCACATGAAGAGCATTACACATATTTCTCTGTCTTGATGGAAAATGAAGTGTCTTGTTTTCTTTGATTTAAATTCCCCAAAATTACAATTTTCATATTTCTGTTGATTTTTTGTACAGCTGAAACATCTGTGAATAAAAAGATAAATTAAAAGATATATTAACAAAGACAGTGAATAATACATGAAATCAGTTTAAAACTGTAATAGTTACCTGTAGTTTATATTTCACTGTTAATTTAGACTGGCTCAGGGATACAATAATTTAGCAGTCAGTGAACATCAAAGTCTGATGGTCTGTGGACTTTGTCCAATATATAAATGATTCTATTTGCAGAAAGACAGAATAAATGCAATAATTTTCAATTTAACAAACAATTTTCCTATTTCTTCAGATATCAATACAGTTGAAGATGTGTTTTGATGTTACAATAATGAACTCCACACTTAGCAATACATTTGATGTGTTTTCTCCAAAAATGCATAGTTACTGTGAAAAAAAGGAACAAATGTTTTTGGTAGATATGATTAGAACAGTATCAGATGGATATAAAAGAAGCAAACCAAGACAGCAGTCTTCCAAAAATGTTCTATAACAAAATGACCTTCACTAAAAGTGTAAAAATAATATTGCTTCATTTTTCATAAAATTCGATAGAAATTGAATGGTAACTATTTTACATTTCTAGGTCAAAGGGTTCCTAAGATATGAACCCCTTGACCCTTGCAAAAAAGTTGAATTTTGAAAAATAGTCACAAAGTTTAAATTAATATGTCAGTCATTTTTTAACTAAACAAAGCTCAATTATATACAAGGGTCATTCAATAAATAAGGTGAATTTTTCAGTATAAGGACTTCTAATACAGATAGAAGCTTACTTTTTAATTTTTTTTTGTTTTACTTCTTTTTCACATGAATTTAATTTCTTTTGCAGATTAAAAAAAAACTTTGAGAGTTTTGGCGATTAACAAAGATGGCCGATCAAGAAGCATGCTCCAGTATTGAACAGCGGTCAGTTATCAAGTTTTTGGTTGCTGAAGGGTGCAAACCAGTTGAAATTCAGAGGAGAATGTCAACTGTGTATGGTGCCACATGTTTCAGCCAAAAAAATGTCTACAAGTGGGCTAAATTGTTTAAAGAAGGACGGAGCAGTGTTGAGGATGAAGACAGGCCTGGGAGGCCTGACAGAAGTGAGGTCTCCTGAGGGGATCGAATCAGTCAATGACCTCATTCAGTCTGACAGAAGAACTACTGTGAACTGCTGAGGCAGGTCAAGAAAGACAAAGAACAAACGCAGGGGTCATCAATCAGAAGGAGTCATCTTGCATCATGACAACGCAAGGTCTCACACAGCAGCCCAAACGGTGCAGACCATCAACGAGCTGGGCTGGGAACTGCTCCCTCACCCCCCTTACAGCCCAGACCTTGCTCCTTCAGACTTTCACCTGTTTGGTCCCTTGAAAGCGTTCACGAGAGGCACGAAGTTTAAAAGTGACGATGAAGTCAAAAGTGTTGTGAGCGACTGGCTGAGACCTCAGTCCAAAGATTGAGGTGAGGGAATACGGAAGCTTGTGCACAGATGGGAAAAGTGTGTGACAATGCTGGAAGACTACGTTGAAAAAAAAAAAGTAATCTTCTATCTGTATTAGAAGTCCTTATACAGAAAAATTCACCTTATTTATTGAATGACCCTTGTATCATTTTAAAATACTTGGATGGAACTAAAAGTTGACCTACTTATTTTTTGTTTAAGGTAATTAATTAATTAATTAATTAAGATAACTTATTTTTTGTTTTAAGATAATTTGACCTTGACTTTAACCTTTAATTTCTCAAAAGTTTTTTGTTAATGATTAACAAATCTGTTAACCATTAACATCATTTGTTGCATATTTTTATATTATTTTATCATAACATTAATTCAGGACATTAAACAAAAAAATAAGTAGATCACCTTTTTGCTCCATCCAAGTACTTTAAAATGATATATAATTTAGCTATGTGGGTGAAAAAACAACTGAGATATTAATATTGATATTTAAACTTTGTGACTATTTTCCAAAATTTACCTTTTTGACAAGGGTCAAAGGGTCATATCTTGAGAACCCTTTGACCTAGAAATGCAAAATAGGTACCATTGAACTTCTACTATGAAGCTCTATAAGTGTACTAGATTTGAAAAAAATCCGTATTGGTGGTGGTCAGAACCTTGTTGATTTGGAGCAGAATGACACCAGAACGAGACAAATATGTTCAGAACTGAAAATAAAAAATTCATTTAAATGTAGAAAATTGCTTCTGTAGAATATATTTCTATTTGATAAAAAATTGTTTAATAAAATTGAAAAGAAAAATAGAAAAATCAATAAGGATATCTAACTGTGCTTGAAAAAAGTTTGTAGAATAAAAAATACTGATTTATTTTTTATTCTGATAAGAGTTGTGGCTTTAGGAAAGTCTAATGAAAGCTAATCTACAAAAATTATTTCCCAAAGACTTTTCCCTATTTTTCTAACAAATCAACTAGCCTACAAAGTAGTGCCTTCATCCCTATGGGAAAAATATTTTTTCAATGAATAACATGCAAAGTTTTAATTAAAAATAATTAAAGTATATGATTTAGAAATTAAGAAAATTCTCTACATTCAAATATACATTAAAAATAAATCTATACAGAATAAGACAAGAAAAAGAAATAGTCTTTATTTAATATACTATAATAATAATATACTAAACAAATACCATATGATAAAAAAACTAAAAGAAATTATTATTTTAACTAATACCATTAGTTGTAGAATTCCTTTGCTCCCATGTTGACATGTCACAATAAGTGATGGGAATAATCATTTTTAAAAATAGGTCTGGTTTATATACAAAATCCACCAGAAGCCTTCATTCACTAGGTTCTACTTAGTTGGTACTTAAGTAAAGTTGTGCATGTAGATAATTTTGTTTAAGGTAGATCACATATTTAAGAAGAATCATGCATATAGATCACACAATTAAGTAGCAAAAAAAAAAAAAAAAAAATGGGTCTATGCTGTACCATGACTAGAGTGGTACAGGCTCTGCAGGTGCTTGTCATAGCACAATAGTTGTCAGTCTTGTCTTTCAGACTGATTACTGAGTATAAGAAGTTTGTTTCTTACTACAAAAGAATAAGTAGTCTTTATACTAAGTCCACCAGAAACCTTCATTTGCTGTGTGCTACTTAAGTAAAGTTACGCATGTAGATAATTTTCTTTAAGGTAGATCACATATTTAAGAAGAACCATGTATGTAGATCACATAATTAAGTAATACCAAATAATTATAGTTAATACAAGGTAAAATATTTTCCCTCTTCTTTTGAGATATCAAAATTTGTAAAATAAACAGGTTCAAAATGAAATAACAAAATGTAGTCTAATTTTCTTGAATACTGATTTCTTCTTTAAAAATCATGTGCATTTTTGACACATGAAAAAAAAACAACTCTCCATTTTAAAAACATTACCAAAAATCAGGAAATAATCAGATTTCATTGAAATTTTCAGCATTTATACATTAATGAAGGAACTTTACATTGAATCTGTTTTAAGTTTTATGGAAGTATTTTTATTTGGGTCAATTATACACCAACTTAACACATGGCTAATCCATTCTAGTAAATTTTGGACGTTCATAATTTTTACAAAGCTAAATCCCTAAATATGTTCTATCATTAAATTTTTTTAATACCAACTGTGAACTCATAAAATATACAGTCTAAAATCCTAAGAGATTGAAAATAATTATAAATTATATTTTGTGAAGAGTTGCTGATATCTAATTTTAATAAAATATACTTTATCCAGTGGAAAAAAATTGATATATATTTGTATGTCAAAAAGAATTATATGTATTTTTACATTATTATTTTAAAGCACTTTCAGATTATGGTCGCTGCTGAGAACGTTGATATAAAATAAAGATGTGTATGATAAAATATAAAGTTTAATGCTATTTTTGTGTGATCATTTTTTAAATAATCCTATTATAATTGTGCTTGTCCCTCCCTTCATTAGTTCATATGATCATTATGTCCTGCCAATACCTAATAAATAATGGACTATTCCATTTTGATTATGTAGAAAGAGGAGAAAAGACACTACTTGGTTTCAGTGAGAAAATGAAAAAAAGGGAAAACAGAAGTGTTTAACGGTTGTTTCAGTGAAAGAGAAAAAAAAATTGTCAATTTCAAATATTTTCAGTTGTACCCACTTCTTAAAATAACAACCAGCATTCATATTTATGATTGTTATTGCAATATTTTGTTAAAGTTGTTAAGTAAAAACATCATTTAATGATCCAATAGGAGAATTTCTTATGGATTGTCATAGATCTCGATATGAGCTTATTCCATCATTAACTTATTCATCGAAAATTTGAAATGGGAAAATCGTGAAATTTTCATGGATTAAAACTAGTTTTAATGGTGATATTTTTTTTTATTCTACAGGTGATCAAAAAACAGAAAATTCTGAATTATGTCATGACAATAAAAACAACAAAAATTATTGAAAGTTTTGACTAATAGTGTTTTTATCTGTTTGTATATAGGAGCAACATTGTCAGATTATGAACGTGTTGACAAGCGAGAACATACCTTGCTGAAGAAAATTTATTTTTTTGCTGTATGTTTTTGCCAAAAGAACAATATTTTTTACAAAATCTAATTAACATTCGAAGTTAATGTTTTTTTTTCAAAACAAATATTTAGAAGAGATATTTGATAAAGAGAATGTTAAAGTGTTTTTTATTTTTAATTTTGTTGGCGTCCATCAATTTCCTTACCTTCAGACAAGCCGGAAGTGAGTTTCTTTCTTTCTTTTTTTAAACTATTTTGGTCTCTAAATCTATTCTAAAATGTATAAAATATTTAAGGACATAAAATATTTTTCTTTATTTTTTATAAGTTAACTCTAGCTCTATTATTATCTTTCAACGAAGATATTTAAATAATTTATTTTAAAATGTGTTTCTTTTTCAACATTTTTTTTTGTTTCTTTTTTTAAAGAAAGTCTTAACTTTAAGATATCCTAAACACTTTAACTATTTTAAAATTACACCTTACATTGTTTTATTATGCTGTAAAGAAAATAATAGACCGCAAATAACGATATTTTTTATCAAAATTATTTATATTCTTCCACTTACCTTTCTGATCAGAAAATACAACTAGAAAACCAAAACTGGGTGATTTCTTTGTGCTCAAATGATTTTCATGGGATTTCTCTGTCGACTTACTAATTTTTGTGTTTGTTTAGTTGATAGAATAATGTTAAAGTTGAAACGAATGACACGAAGAAAGAATTACGAAAAAGAAAAACACGAAACAAATGTAAAATTACTTTTGTAAAAAAAAAAAAAATATTTCGTTCGTTAATTTAGGACAAAAGAAATTAAGCGGTGTTGGACAAGATTTGGTTCCTTGTGTATAAAATAATTTCGATTTCTATGGAGCGTTCTTAAAAACAGATGCATGCATGACATTTCCCAAATTTTATTGTCACGATTTTAGTGACAATTTGTATGATAGACATAAATACCGTAATTACCATAAAAAATAATGCTTTATTTTTCTCGAAATAGAAAGCAAAAAATGGCTGTTTTAAAAATTTGTAAAAATTCAAGGAAACAATATCAAACGAGATTTTTAGAAACAAATTCATGGATGGCTTATGCACTACTGAATATTTAAATTTTAGTAATAAAACGAACTTTATTTTGTTACAAAACTGTAAATATTTTGGCCCTTTGGGGGATCAATTTAACTCCCCACCTTCGATATCTCGTTCGGTTAGAACTTTTAATTTCGAGGTTGGTGTTCGTAATGTTTCTGTTAAAAACAGCACAATTACAATCCCCGGAGATATTATCTCAATAAAAAAAATAATAATAATTATGCAAAGTCAAGTGCGAATATACCGAAATTTCGTCTTGAACCATACCAAAACAAAATAATTCAAAATGTTTTTGACAGCTGGTACTTGTATTTACAATTACAAAGTAGCATTTTCTCTCAGATTTGAGTTTGACGGTGAAATAAATTTACACTACACTAGTGACACTGAATATTTATTTAAAAAAAATAATTCTTGTAACAAGAATTTCTTTTTATTAAATAATGACAATGACATGTTTGAAAAATCTAAAAAAGTTTATGCTATTTTCGAGTGTGGGTATTTTGAAAAAGTTTTTTGTTATTTATTTTTGCAACTATTATTTGTGTGTGTGTAATTTCATAAAGGAAAGTATTATTATGTGACTCCGACTGCAATAAATTTTTGCTCCTTATCTTGTATCACTTTCTTTAAAACCAGAATAATGTTAAAAGACCTCACTATTTTAGATGAAAGAATAATTTAAAAAAAAAATAAAAACAATTAAACTTAAAATTCTTAAACCCACAGATTTTGATTTTCAAAGAGATACAGCTGTCTTCAGGCTGTTCAACCACAGAGACGATATGACCACATATAGCTTTTTTTCTAAAGGTGCGTGCTGAAAGAAACATCAGCCTATTAGCCTTCTACATTTTTTTGGTAAACTACTAAAGACCATAATCAATGTTGAATTATTTAAGCATCTCACATTGCTGGGCCTTCTTTCAGACAAGAAGCAATATGGCTTTCATTTCTCTAGGTCAGCTGCTGAGATTGATTATTGCAGTAAATAAAAGTCCATCAAGCTTTAAATAAGAATGGTAAAGTTCAGGCTGTTACTTTGGACACTTTGAAAGTGTTCAATAGGATTTGGCATATTGGTCTTCTTCACAAGTTGAAAAGTTATGATGTCTCTGGATGAATTTTTAAACTGATTCAGTCTTTCTTATCAAATCATGAAATGGAATTTATCCTGAATCGCCACTTGTAATAATGAAAGTGTTCTCCAGGGCTCTAGCCTTGGTCCAACTTTGTTTTTAATTTACTGTTATTTACTGTCTTCCTGATTACTCTTCTATTGTTCTCCCTCCTTAATAATGTTTCTGTTTTCTGTTCTTTCACACCCAGTAACCCCTTGTGTCTTACTGGCTTTATTGTTTTGCATGGTGTAAATTTGATTAAAAAAATGTTGGCAGCTTCAAATTAATCAGCTACAACAATAGCTTGGATGACCAGTGAATTGTTATTGACATCCAGTTGGTGACTTCAAATGAATCCTCTGAAACAATAAGAGACTTTTCTCAACCATAACTTTTTTTTTTTTGAGATCCAACTACTCAAAGACTCAATGAGAGCCTATTTTTACTCCTTTTAACACTTTTAAATTCATGTACATAGGTTTCTAAATAGAAATGCTTTACTTAACAGGCATATTCATGTTTTCTTTATTTTTATTTTATTATTGTTTGGAAGTTGAGTGTTCGGATTTTTAATATAACAATACTAAGACAAATGATGATCCTTCAAGCTCACAAAATAGACGTTATTTACTCTATGTGTTAAGTAAAAAGAATTAATTCTATAAAATCTGGTTGATTAATCCTTAACTTTACTAATGTTGAAACAAATCATTCAGACAAATATTTGATTTTTAAGAGATTTTTAAATTTGCTACTTTCATTTAGAATCCACAGGCTGTTCAAAAAGTCATATGCACTTATATTTTTATTAACAGACATGTTTCAATATAAACTGGATGGAGAATATGAATGAAAATTATAAACAATGCTGAGCATCAATACAGGCTTGGATCCTTCTTAATTTGTTTCTGAACACTGCTATCAGTTTTGTACAGGAAAAGTTTTATTTTTTGTCTGACAGACTCAAAAGCAGTTCCAAGACCAATATCTTGTTGCTGCACTAACTTTCATAATGATTTTCTTGGACTGTCAGAAATATCCAACAGTTTTCCCTGCAATAATTTTGCTGGCCTTTCATAATGTTTGGCATCATTCACTGATCCTTTTTTCTGAAATTTATCAACAAGGTTAAAAATTGTGATGTGGAACAGGTGTATCTGAAAATTTATCAGCACAGCGCTGTTGCATCAAATCTGTGTATCTGCTACCTTCTCAAAATATGTGTTCAATGAGAAATACACATTCTTCAGTTGTTAAAACCATATTAGAGTGAAATCTGAAATATAAAAAATATGAAGTGCACAGTAACTTTTCAAACATCATTGAATAACTATGCTAATGTTTTAAAAATGATTAAAACTTTATTTACATAAGTAATTTTAATTTTATTTTTTCATGGAGTAACTTTAGGCTATAATCTTTTAAACAAATGAAAATTTAAGTTTGAATACACTTAAATTATTTAAAAAATGTTTTCCATTTTATTTTTAAGAAATCTGTGGTGGCAGTTAAAAATTATACATGAAATTACAGTCCTGTACACTTATTCATTTCTTGTACTATTCCTTGTTATTTTAATAGCTTGCTCAGTTTTTGGAAAAGAATTATGGTGTTAATCAGAAAAGAAGTAAGAACAAAGGGCTAGCTAGATCAGCTTCATTTTTACAACAGGGTGTTATGGAAATTTATGAGGAGTGTTTAGGCTTAACACCGTCACAGCCTTTTAAAAATTAAAATTTATAGCGTCCTTACCACAAGCTCCATTTTCGTAAGCACCACAAGCCATGAACCATTCGATTTACCACCTGTTAAAAGAAAAATAAATAAAGAAGTATACAGCAGCTCCCATATAAATTATTCATTTCTTATAAAAGAAAATATGGCAAACATGGACAAATGTGCCTGCAATAAGATATAGTCAAAGGGATAATTTTTTCCCATGACACTGCTTTTTGAATACCTTCATTCTTCAGCAATTAGAACAAATGAAATGCAATATTTATCATTTACCAATTTATATTAAATTTATAAACATTTACTAAATTATTAAAATATGTGAACAAACTATAAAAAAAATCTTTATTTAACATTTTATAAAGTTCAAATCAATTAGCAATACATTTTATAAAGTTCAAATCAATTAGCAATACATTTTATAAAGTTCAAATCAATTAGCAATTAGCCGGTTTTGCCAGTCATTCCAATAAATAATATAATAAATAGTGCAAATAAACAATCTAGTAAATAGTGTTTATTAGTTTTGTTTTCAATTCACAAGAACAAAGAAAATGCATAAATTTACTTTGATATGTTTAGGTTTTATTGCAATTCTAATCATTGATTTTGAAAACAATAAACATTACCAAAGATAGAAGGTAGTTAAAAAAAGCAGCGTCATAGAAAAACCAATCCTTTTGACACTCTGTCTTATTACAGATATGTTTGTCTATGTATGCCAAAAATGTATATGCAAAAATTTAGTTTGAGGATATACAAATTGTCAGAAAACCTTAAGGTATGTAGTTTGACAGTGGTTTGCTCTTAAAATTGTAAAGTAATGCAAGAAGTTATAACTTTATGAGGAATCACAAGATGTTAAATTAGCAGATATTACAGCTGACATATTATGAGAATGACCCATGTTAGTATTTTTATGCCCTTTGTATTTCTGTCTTTCTCACTTTTCTTATTTAACTATATGACCTATATATAGTTGAATATATATACCTGTTCAATTCTGATATATTGTTAATACATCTTGGGCTTTGCTTTTTGCTCAAAACAATGCATTCTGTCTTCTTACAATTGATGTGATGTCTCTTTTTTGTAGCATTCATCAACAGTTCTCTCTTGTTTCTTTCTGAGATGAGGAATTATTATTATTTATGCATGGACTATTGTCTTCATCTTTATTGTTGTAATCATGACGTTTCAGCCGGAAAATACAGCAAAACTTTGATAACAACAACAAAGATGAAGAGATTAATTCAAATATAAACACTGTAAATATTCTTCCTAGAATTTTTCACTTTTACATCTGAATCTGCCACCAAGACAGTGTCATCTGCATCATGTTTGTTGTTAATGTAATGTCTGCTGATAACAAATCCTGGCAGGTCGTCTAATTCTCTTAGTCCTTTTCTCTTGCTGACATCAACTATCCTCTCTAGAATTACTTTTCAGTTTTACATCTGAATCTGCCACCAAGACAGTGTCATCTGCATCATGTTTGTTGTTAATGTAATGTCTGCTGATAACAAATCCTGGCAGGTCCTCTAATTCTCTTAGTCCTTTTCTCTTGCTGACATCAACTATCCTCTCTAGAATTACTTTTCAGTTTTTCATTTGAATCTGCCACCAAGACAGTGTCATCTGCATCATGTTTGTTGTTAATATAATGTCTGCTGATAACAAATCCTGGCAGGTCCTCTAATTCTCTTAGTCCTTTTCTCTTGCTGACATCAACTATCCTCTCTAGAATTACTTTTCAGTTTTTCATCTGAATCTGCCACCAAGACAGTGTCATCTGCATCATGTTTGTTGTTAATGTAATGTCTGCTGATAACAAATCCTGGCAGGTCCTCTAATTCTCTTAGTCCTTTCTCTTTTGACTCAACTATCCTCTCTAGAATTACTTTTCAACTATCTGAATCTGCCACCAAGACATTGCATCATGTTTGTTGTTAATGTAATTGCTGATAACAAATCCTGGCAGGTCGTCTTTTAGTCCTTTTCTCTTGCTGACATCAACTATCCTCTCTAGAATTACTTTTAGTTTTTCATCTGAATCTGCCATCAAGACAGTGTCATCTGCATTATGTTTGTTGTTAATGTAATGTCTGCTGATAACAAATCCTGGCAGGTCCTCTAATTCTCTTAGTCCTTTTCTCTTTTGACATCAACTATTTTCTAGAAGAATTTTTTATTTTTTTATCTGAATCTGCCACCAAGACATTGTCATCTGCATCATGTTTGTTTTTGCTAATAACAAATCCTGGCAGGTCGTTAATGTCCTTTTCTTTGCTGACATTTTGCTAGAATTATTTTTAGTTTTACATCTGAATCTGCCACCAAGACAGTGTCATCTGCCCTCATGTTTGTTGTTAATGTAATGTCTGCTGATAACAAATCCTGGCAGGTCGTCTAATTCTCTTAGTCCTTTTCTCTTGCTGACATCAACTATCCTCTCTAGAATTACTTTTCAGTTTTTCATCTGAATTGCCACCAAGACAGTGTCATCTGCATCATGTTTGTTGTTAATGTAATGTCTGCTGATAACAAATCCTGGCAGGTCCTCTAATTCTCTTAGTCCTTTTCTCTTGCTGACATCAACTATCCTCTCTAGAATTACTTTTCAGTTTTTCATCTGAATCTGCCACCAAGACAGTGTCATCTGCAATCATGTTTGTTGTTAATGTAATGTCTGCTGATGACAAATCCTGGCAGGTCCTCTAATTCTCTTAGTCCTTTTCTCTTGGTAAATAGCTGACATCAACTATCTTCTCTAGAATTACTTTTCAGTTTTTCATCTGAATCTGCCACCAAGACAGTGTCATCTGCATCATGTTTGTTGTTAATGTAATGTCTGCTGATAACAAATCCTGGCAGGTCCTCTAATTCTCTTAGTCCTTTTCTCTTGCTGACATCAACTATCTTCTCTAGAATTACTTTTCAGTTTTTCATCTGAATCTGCCACCAAGACAGTGTCATCTGCATCATGTTTGTTGTTAATGTAATGTCTGCTGATAACAAATCCTGGCAGGTCCTCTAATTCTCTTAGTCCTTTTCTTGCTGACATCAACTATCTCTCTAGAATTACTTTTTCAGTTTTTTCATCTGAATCTGCCACCAAGACAGTGTCATCTGCATCATGTTTGTTGTTAATGTAATGTCTGCTGATAACAAATCCTGGCAGGTCCTCTAATTCTCTTAGTCCTTTTCTTGCTGACATCAACTAGGGTTCTCTAGAATTACTTTTTAGTTTTACATCTGAATCTGCCACCAAGACAGTGTCATCTGCATCATGTTTGTTGTTAATGTAATGTCTGCTGATAACAAATCCTGGCAGGTCCTCTAATTCTCTTAGTCCTTTTCTCTTGCTGACATCAACTATCCTCTCTAGAATTACTTTTTAGTTTTACATCTGAATCTGCCACCAAGACAATGTCATCTGCATCATGTTTGTTGTTAATGTAATGTCTGCTGATAACAAATCCTGGCAGGTCCTCTAATTCTCTTAGTCCTTTTCTCTTGCTGACATCAATTATCCTCTCTAGAATTACTTTTCAGTTTTTCATCTGAATCTGCCACCAAGACAGTGTCATCTGCATCATGTTTGTTGTTAATGTAATGTCTGCTGATAACGAATCCTGGCAGGTTCTCCAATTCTCTTAATACTTTTCTCTTGCTGACATCAATTATCTTCTCTAGAATTACTTAGAATTTCAGTATTACAGAAAATAAAATGCAAAATTTACTGATGCCATTTTAAGCTATTTTATATAGTAGAATTAATCTGATTTAAATCTATCAAGGCATACAAATAACTTAAATGAAGGATATGACAGAATCACAGTACACACCTATGCATACACTCACAAATATATGCAAAATGATATTATTGAATGAGGTCTAACTTGTAGATGTTGACAAATCATTTGACTTTATTCTTGCTCTCAACTAAAAGTTGTATCAAATAAGTTGATATCTTGTAATTTTGAAAAGTTTAATGAATGGGATGTCCAAATAAAAGCTTGCATATGAAGTATTACCATTTTTGCTGGTCTATTGGACGTGAATTTTTTTCAAAAGAATGCACCAAAAAATTACCCTGTGTCCAATACAGCAGTATCATGTATGAGGGAAATGAAGATCACAAAAAAGTGGAGTTCACCAGGAATCAGTGAATCAATTAGCTCTGAAACTAGGACTCCTAGAAGTGAACAAACAAAAGATATCAATAACATTATCCCAGAAAAATTAACCCAGGAAAAAGGAATTCATGGAATTGCACAATATTTTGCTGCTTGTTTTGTAAAAATACCAAATTTTACACAAATATTTGCTTTGACTGTTATATTCCTGCTTGCTTTGTGTGTTTTTGTTGATATACAAGTATTGAAATTTGCTTTACTGCATGTATGGTATGGGACTTTGTTTACCAACAAGTACCATATTTCTGGTTTTTTTGTCAATTACCATATGTATCAATGTTCACTGATATCAGTAGATTTCTTTGTAGTTATTATAAATTTACTCTATGTGCAGATATTATTCCATGATGAACATTCTTCTTTTCCCAAAAATGTTCAGGTAATTAAACCTTAACTCACTTCTTTTTTTAAAAAGTACCAGTAGTATAATTTTTCTAATAGTGTGTTTCTTCATAGTTGGTGAGAATGCAAAAGTATGGTCATAATCTGAATTTTTTTGCTTGTGTTATGTGCATTCTTATTCCTAAATATTCCATGCAAAAATCTGGGTGCATCCATTGTGAGTGTGACTAACAGGCTGGCAAATGTGGTAATTAAAATGTATTCACAACATGCACTGCTTGCCATGATGGAATTTTGATGAATGGTGGCATTCAAATAAATTGGTGAGTCATTAAATTATCTTCAAAATTTTAATAAGTCTACCCACCATCTTTTATCTAAGTAGCAAGAAAAATTAAATGAGAGGAGGGAAGGCAGAGAAAATTGTTTGCTTTAGCCTGTGAATGTAAAGATAGAAGATGTGGAGAGTGTTCTGTTTCTGACTTTCCCATCATCTAAAGATTCAACAGAATCAGCAAGAAACAATTTGAAAGTAAACAAAATAAGGGCAAATAAACATATTTGCATTAATATTGTCAGAAAGGTACATACATACACAATACACATACTTAACTGGCTTTAGCTGAGTAGTTTCAAAATAAAATTAAGGCCATCCTCTCAGGCAGTATCACTCTTTTGGGAGGAGTCTGAGATCATTACCCAGCACCTGAAGTGTACCGAAAAGAAGAATTGCCAACGGAGTTTCATCAATTGCTTCACAGTATTGCTGTTAAACCCACTTTTCAACTTGATCTTATGTCATATTTGGAAATGATGATGATGTGTGTGTGTGTGTGTGTGTGTGTGCGCTGAAAAATCCACATAATGGCACTTAGAGATTATCTGATACAAAATTTACTTTCTTTAATGTCTCTAATCATGTTACAAAATGAAGTTCATTTTTTTCTTAATATGTTCAACATGAAATTAATTTTTTTCACTAACTTACCTGTTAAGCATAAAGACAGAAATATTTGGACTGAACATGTTAATCTTGCTGAAAATGTCTAAAATCTTACACTATTTACATTGTTTGGACCATCATCCTCATCTTTGTTGCCATATTTATCACGTTTTGGCCGTTGTACACTTTGACCTTCTTCAGGTGGTTGGAATGTTGAACTGAACCTTTTATTTTGCTCATTCTAGTTCCATGTGCCATGCCTAATAGATGTCCGTTATCAGTTATCTCCTGTTAATTCCCCTCCCCAAGTTCACCACTGCCTTAACAAGGTATTGAACTCTTTGAATCTAACTAACACTTTTACCCACTGTGCCATGTGTCCTTGAGGACATCTGTGTATGAATTTCTGGGTATTATAAATCTAATGTCTTCAGCAACCATATTTACCAGTGCTCATATTGCAATTTTTGCTGTTATCATTGCATGTTTTTTACCAATTTTTTTTACAATTTTTGTTGTTATTATTGATTTTTTTCTGGCATTCCTTATTGGTTCCCATATTGTATTCATTTCTATGCTTGGTTGGCTCAGGAGATTTTTGTGGCCTAGCACATGTGCTGATTCCTTCAGTTTACAAATTTTCCAATGATGTTCTTTGTCTATGATTTCAACCTGAACCCACAGAGGGTGGTGATTTCCCTAAAATTTTGTTTTTCACATGAAGAAAGCTAATTAAATAAAAAGATGTTGTTATGCCCAAGAAAGAAAAAAAAATGTAATTATAAGTATAATTTCAGCTTTCAACTGTTTTTATTGGAGCGAAAAACAGAATATCAGAAAATCTTAATATTTTGAAATTCAATTTAATGGCACTTAGTTCTCATATGTAAAATACAAATTTCTGAGTGCAAAATGAATCATAATATTTTAAAGTATTTGTTAGGTTTCTACAGCTTACATCCCTATTTTTTAATTCGTTTCAGATCTATGCTGCATGCTTAATTGTTACAGAATATAAAGATCTGACTATGGTGATAAAAAGATTAAAAATAAAATGAAAAAAAATGTCAAAAATTTACTCATGACATTGTTTCATCTGAGAAATTGAAACAAATTACCACAACACAAGAGAAAAATAGTGAAGAATCATTTGCCATGATTTTATTTCATACTCATATAATAATAATAATAATAATGTTTGAATATTTATTAATGTTTCTGATAATTAATAGATAACAATTTATACATTGCAAAATATAAAAGTCAACAGAGATCATAAAAAATCAACATAAAAAAACAAGACAAACATTTGCAAAATCTTACATCATTAGGGAAAATGTCCAAAATGTTTGAAGCTCATGAAAATAAAATCAATATTAGAATAAAATAAAGAATTGTAATTAACATGCTTACATAGTAAACAATATGGAAAATTGAATCAGTGAATAGAGTTGAAATTCTGGCTGAGATAGTTTCTATTTACTTTACATTAATATCTCAAATGTATTTAGACATTTTATTAAAAAAGACCCTAAAAAGCAATGTTCATCAGAAAATATTTTGTTTGTATGAAGGCTAAATTTCTAGACTTCTAGAATTAATTAAAACTAAAAAGACCTGTGAAAATTTCATGATTTTTCTATTTGAATTTTCTGATGAATCTTAATTCTTCAGTTAATGCTTGAATAAGCTCAAGGTGAGTTCTACAACAATAAGACATATATCCCCCTATCACATAGTTAAATATTTGAGCTTAACAACTTTAACAAAATATTACAATATTGAATGCTAGTCATTATTTTAAGAAGTGTATACAAATGAAAACAATTGAAATTGAATTGACTTTAAACACTTCTATTTTCCCTTCTTTCTTTCATTCAGACATCTTGTTTTCCTATGCAATCAAAATGAAATAGTCTATTATTTATGAGGTATTAACGGGAAACATTAAACACTTCTAGCTTCCCTAGTTGTAATGAATTTGATAGAAGTTAAAACATGGTCAAGTTGTACAGCACATCAATGTCTGAGAATGTCCTTAGGTTTTGTTTGTTGAAATCAGCAAATCTTCCACATAACCAATAACAGATAGCAAGAGCTACAGTTAGTGTACTTATGTATGACAACATGAAATTGGAATTGAAAAAAATTCATGGATCCGATGATTCTTCATGTCCACAAATAAAAGTATAATATAACATTCAGTTTGAGAAATTGGATATCATTTATGACTGTAGTAGTAGATGTCAGTACCATAATTGTCGTAGCATACTTATGGACGATAATGGGTATATCCCTATTCACATAAATACAGTAGTAAATACTGTATGTTGGTCTGCAGTTGCAGATTCATTATGGAATTCACTTGACTCACTTCTAGCAGTTGACTACTACTTCTACACGCTGCTGGCAAATCTTATATGTGTTGTTCTTGTCTTAAGTATTATTCATTATCAACCTTCATTTGATTATTCTATTCAGTAACCTTCCCTAGGTTACAACAATAATAAACCTACTAGTGGTCAGAAGTATCAAAGACCATACTGTGGCAGCATTGAACATCAGCAGAAAAGGAGAAATCCGATTGATCAATTTGGGAACCCATGTAGGTGTAATGAATGTGGGAGCATTAATCATTGGGTTAACAAATGCCTAGTCAAAGAATTTAATGAACAAAATACACCCCAAGAATATGAAGAAGGTACCTAATTCCATATAACCGAATTCCAATCTGTTTATAGTGAACCATATAATAACAACCTATCAGTCTAAGAGTCAATTTATTGCATTGGTGCTAGAAGTGTGGTGTAAAGTAAGTGACCATGATTAAATGTAAATGGCAGAAATGTCCAACAAATAGAAATGACACAGTTTGCAATAAACAATAACAAGCAAAGAAAAAAAATAATATTAAGTACGCAAACAATATATGCAAGGCAAAGCAACAGTAATAAGGCATAGCAATGGTAATATAGCAAAAAGTTCATAAACTAAGAATTAGTCTCACACTTCACAAGAATATGGTTTGTCCTGAGTCTCTGTATGAGATTGATCAATGTTGACTTCTCTGAAAATGCAGAGCTACAAACTTCACAAGAATATGGTTTCTCTCCAGTGAGCATTCACATATGGCACACCAAATGTGACTTCTATGAAAATGCAGATCAACAAACTTCACAGGAATATGGTTTTTCTCCATTGTGTATATGGCTATGTATCACCAAATTTTACTTCAGTCAAAATGCAAATCCACAAACATCACAAGAAAGTAGCTTTCTCTCCAATGTGTTTGCATATGATGTGCCAAATATGAATTCACTGAAAATGCAGATCACAAGAATATGATTTCTCTCCAAGGTGTGTTTCCATACAGCAAAATAGATTTGACTTCAGAGGATGATTTTTTCTGTTACTGATATGAGAGTTCACTGTGTTGAAAATATAGATACATAACTTTTACATGAATATTGCAGCATATTTTTTTCTGTTCTTGATGGAAAGTCAAAATTCTTCTTTTCTTTCATTGAAATTCCCATCAGTTCTTATGTATATGATAATATTCTGTACAACCAAAACATCTGTGAAGAAGTAATAAAGCATATTAGCAGAGACAATGAATAATATATGAAATCAGTTCTTATTTTTAGATACACTTGTTGCAGACACGGCCTTGTGCCAGACACCACACTAAACTACTGAGTCCACAAACAATGTATAAAAAAAATGCGTGAATGAACAGTGAGAGGAAAGGGGTCAATCAACGAGTGCATAAATTATAAACATCAAAGAGATAGCCGGAATAAAATGACAAAGGCGTCTGGATGCAAAACATGTGTAATTTTTTATTAAATGGAAAAAACAAGTAGGTATCTCGTGGTACGAGATCAAAGAAAATATTCCGCGCCAAAATTGGAAAGCAAGATGAATAAGGCGGGAAAAGGGTTTTATAAGGTTCTGGAAAAAGGGTACTCGTTAACACGAGGTGTATGTGCGCACAGATAGAAAGGAGTACTCACTGTGGATTTTTGGCGTTGAGAGTGTATGTGATTTTTGTGTTTTTTTTTTTTATCTTTTTTTTATGTTCAGGTTCAAAGTAGAGAGAAAGTTCAGTCGTCTCGGAGTTTGGTCAGGCCTTGAATTAACTGTTGAAAATTTTAACGGATTGCTGTGGACGTCTAGCCAAAAGGACGAAGAAAGTTGGGACGATAAGTCTGTATTTAAGGTTGATTTGCACTTGTTGAATACGAATTTTGCACTGTGCAGAAAAACGGTGTCTCACATTTTCTGAAAACGGAGAAGGTGACCTGCGGGTTTGTTCGTCAATAAGATATCTCTGTCTGTATTTAAGATTGACTGACGAGGGATAAAAATAAGCCACTTGTTGAATATGAAGTTTTGCTCACGACTGTGTCGTGTGTCTCGAACGTCTTCTGGTCGAAAACGGAGAAGGTCTGACCTGCGGGCAGCTTCAAGACGAGAAGAAATCTTGGTACAGTGTGAGGTCGACATTGTTAAAATATTCCGGCCCGCATATGGGTTAAGGGCACGGAATAAATGAGTTGCCCGTCTAGTTAGGTCGAAAGTCGGGAGGCAACTGGCTTGCAAACGCTGTTCGTTTGAGACGCCAAGAAACGCGCGGGAAAAAATTCAAAATCTGTTAGGCTGACTTCATCAGTAGGAGCTAGCGAGCTTCTCACTAGTTAAGGACGTTTACTGCTACGTCTAACTGTAAAAGGGAGGAAGGGGTGCAAACCGCGTGCACACACGCAAGAGTGTGAAAGGAAGGGAGGAAAACTCGCGCGCGCGTAAAATGTAGATGGAATTAATGTGTTAATTCCATACATTTAACTATATATCAAGGCTAGTTGAGATCATCACAGACAATGATGCAGAAAGCCAGTGTGTTTTCACATATGACATTGCAAATGTAACCTAACATAAAAGCAAATCCACAGATTTCACAAAGATATGATTTCTGTCCACTGTATGTTCATATGTAGCACATTAGTGAAAAAAATACAGAACCATAAACTTCACAATAACATGGTTTGTATTCTGTGTTTGTGTAAGGCATAACAAATTCTGAGAATCAGAATATGGTTTTGCTCCAGTGTGTTTCCATATAGCACACTAAATCTAAATCATTTCAAAGATTTGCCAAGAATATGGCTTCTTTCTCTAATTTTCAGTAAATGATGCAAATTAAAACATTTTGTCTTATAATTTATGTCCCACAGTATTATTTATTTATCTAATTTTTGTTTTTATTAATTATAATCTAACAAATTCTCCAACAAATCCTATTCATTTTTTGTAATCTTTTACAAGTTTTTTTACAGTTTCTGGTTTGAATCCATTTTCCATTCAATGTATCTAATGCAAAACATATCAACTTTATTTGGATTTATTCTTGAAATAGTAAAACTTTGAAGTCAGTTTGTAAGCAAAAACCTGTATAAAAGCTGGTGTTAGTAGTTATCACTTCAAACCCCAGCTTTCATACAGAGTGTAATTTTGATTTTCTAAAAAAAAGTGAAAAACTCAACCTGCCTTAATGGGCAGTTTCTCTCTTCTAACAGAGACAGGGAGGTAAGGTTCACATTTTGTACAAGGGATGCATGTACACACAAATACATACACTGATGGAAACTGACATCTAATGTCAAATATGAGAGATATGAGTCTTGTGTTGTCATTGGTCATAACACTAAGTTCAGTAAAGTTGTCATACTTGGAATTTAAAAAATGGAAGATAAAGTAAAATATTATATAATTATTTACAAGACTAGATAGAAGATGCAATATTTTGTGATTGTTTATTTCAAACCAAGCTTTACTGGTTCAGAAAATCCCCCACTGTCTAGTACTAAGCTTGCTGGATAAGAGTTTAAATCTCTACACACATACTGACCAATGAAAACTGCCAAAGTTTAGAGTTGAATAAAACATAATGTAAAATATAAGAGATTAATTCCTTGGCCAGGCCATATGTATTTGGTTTCAGTGGAAACCGATAAGCAATAACTGAGTAGCAATAAAAATAAGAACTAAATATCTCTAGCAGTGGAACAAGAACAGTTTACCCTCAAAGATTAAATAAAGTGTTTAGTTCAGAATTCTCTGTAGGTTATCCAGATTGATAGACACATGATGGGGGCTTGAGGACACAATATCCGAAACATTATGATAACAACAAGGTTAGGATAATAGACTGAATATAAATAATAACTCCTCAACCGAGAAATGAGAGATTAAATCACATTATTGTTATTCATGGCACCAAATCCATTATAGGTACCTTTTTTTTTACTGTTAGTTTACCCAATACAAGGCCCAACATCCACTCAGAGTAGAGAGTTCCTGAGTTTATAGTGACCCACAGATGGGGTCAGGAAATTCATAATAAAGAAAACAGGCAAAATATTGGCACCAAAAGCTGAGTTACAACAAAGACAGTTCTTAATAAAAAGGCCAAAGTTTTATTATTAGCAAACATTCAACAACTCAATTACAATTATGTAGATTTGTAAGAACTGAAAAGAGGGAAATAGTAAAAACATGTAGAAATGTTCCAAAGTGTGGATATGCAAATGTGGTTAATTTAGTAGTCCAGAAAAAGGAACATGGTAACCACTCGCAAGTGGTAAGTTTTTGGAATGTTCTTGTGTTGTGATCTTTGATAAAAGAAGTTAAACTCAAAGGTAATCACTTGAATGAAGTTACTTGGGAATCCAAAAATGGTGGCATGCTGAAAAAGTTGTTGCATGTGACATGACATGACATAAATCCAGAAATTTGGTGGGAAACCAAATGGAGATGTCATGATGCTAGATTGAATTCAAAATGGCAATATGCCTATGACAAAGGTGCCAAACTGGGGCAGTTGCTAGATAACCAAAACATGACAGCGTGATGGTGTTTCTAAGAAAGAATTTTGGGAGAATTAGCATGCAAAAACAATGAATAAAGCAACAAGAAAGAATTCAAACAAAGCAGGGACTGGGTTTGCTCAATAGAGTTGAAACAGGATAACTCAACCAACCAACTCTGGAACAGAAAACAAAGAAAAAGAAAGGAAAAGCAGGTTCACTGCATCTTCCTGAGAGAGTGGGTAGGCAGAGAAGAGAAAGAAATGCAGTGTCTGCATCTTTCCAAGAAGGAAGAAGTGAAAAGAGGAAAGAAAGCCAAAAAATGAACAAAAAAAAGAAGGATGATTTCAACACCAAAAGGTGGAAATCCTTTCTACTTCCTTCAGGCAACTCTTCTAGTCAGGGGGGGGGGAGCCATCATATCTGTCATAGCAACAAGATCAGCAGCTAACCCCTGGTGGAGAAGAAGAGAGCATGCAGAAATCCAAAATGTTTATTCAAATGTGATCCATCGATGCAGATATTAAATGGAGTTTATTTAGCAACTTGACTATTGATGGGTTGTCAAATTTGTTTTTTTGTATTGTTAGAACTGATAATGAATCAGAAAAGATTATAAATTTTTTGTTTTTATTTATTGAAATAATGCTGAACATTAGATCTATGCCACAGGCTTCAACATTGAAGATGGAAGTTTCGTCTAAGAAGTGTTTACTGCTTATTTTCTTCTGAGATATTGCTGCACATCCTGTTATATTTGCATGTTTGGACCCATCTGCAAAGATGGGTGTGTGATTAGGATAGTTTTCTTTGATTTTATCCTGAAAGTTAAGAAGATCCATATTTGATTTTTGGAATTTCCATGAGTCCAACATTATTTTTGGAGATCATATGGTCCAGAGAGCAATGTTAGGAGTGATATTATCATGGATTGTTGTCAGTTGTATTTTAGATTCCTCAATAAGGGGTTCCATTTGAAGTCCAAATGTTTTTATAGTTTTTTTCTTTTTTATTGATAGAGGTTTCTGTGTTAAAGGAGGAAAGTATTTTTGTAGGAAGGGTCATTAGATGAAGAGGATTTTAGTTTTGTATAATACTGTAGCACCAGTTTTTCAAATCTAAGATTAGGAGGAGTTTCATCAGCTTCTGCATATAAACTTTCAGCTAAATAATTAAGGAAGACAAACTTGTAGGTAAGTAATGAAATAGAATGTTTTACTACATGAAGGTACAATTATAAATTGACTGAATGCTAACTCTCCTCAACTCCACTTATTTATATGAATTGACAGGTGTTTATTCTGTAACATACAGAATTGTGGCATTTATATGAATGGACGATTCCATTCATTTATACCCTATATGACATCTCTCCCTTGGGAGTCATACCTTTTACATTTAGGGTTTATCTCTAACCTATCTTGGAGGCTGCCATTTTCTTTTCATGGATATTTTTTCATATATGCAGAACTAAATTTTTTTTCCAGTTCTGAAGAATCTGTTACAATTACCCGATCTGGTTTCATTTTTTCAGTTTTCTTTGTATTTGGCAGCAATTTGTCAAAAACAGACCTTATCTTCCATAAGTTCTGTGAGAGACATCCCAAGAAACTGCGTTCATGTTTGAAGGTTACCCAATATACTTGCAAAAATTGCTGTATTGCTGCTTCTGTTATACCACCATCGACCTTTTTGAAAGTGTCTAAAAACCTTTCCACCATTCTATTACTTCTTGTGTGGTAGGGAGCAATTTTTACATACTCTACTGCAAAAACTTTGCAAAATTTCTGGAAGTCTTTCAATGTGAATTGGCTTCTATGATCTGATACAATGCAATCAACCACATTATAGCGGTTGCTATGTTTTTCACTCCCACATACACTCCAAGTCATTTCATTTGCCTACAATTAGCTAATAAATTACTACTACCTTTGTATAGGACAATTTAGCTATCACAGTCATTCCTTTGAATCTTTTGGTTCTGAGCATACTTACCTATTCTGTTTAATATGTATGTAGTGATTGGTTAATTTTTAACCAATCACATATTTTTAATGTAAGATCAAGTTTTCCTACAGTTCTGTAGGAGCCTACCTCTTTTCCTTCAATAGGGCGAATTTCACCAGTAAGATCCCAGCTGTCAATACAAATCCACGATCACACACAGACACAGAATTTCGTAAGTACAAACTTACATTTTCTCTCTGCAACTTTCGCCAAGTACAATCAACCAGAACTTTGTTGATTCAAACCAGTTTATTCACAACACATTTCGAGCAATTGTATTCTTGGTGTTATTCATTCTTCAGATGCGAACTTTGCTCTAACAATTATTTTGGAACATTTATCTCACAAGAATCATTAATATAAATAGTAGTCGTACCTATATATTTGGTGTTCCTGCTACATTTAGTGAATCGACCCGACGCTATATTTGGCACATATGCTACAACATCAAGCTTGGCAAAAAGTTCATGTATCAGTGGTCGGTATCTTGCATTTTGAGATTTCTGGCCATGACAATGAAGTAATACACCACATTCACTGGTCCAGCAAAATCAACATGTATACATGACCATGGTGTGTCAATTTTTGAACATGGATTTTAACAGGTTGTGATTTCGCTGCTAAAGCACACACTGTACACAAGTTTACCATTTCTTTATCCATGTCTTTATCCATGTTAACCAAATATATGTAACTTCATCCTGGAGATTCCTGGATGATCTCTGTAGAATTCTTTTAAAATCCTTTTTTGCACCACGACTGCATCATACATCAGCACTTCATTACAGATAGAAAATACAATATCCATTTTAGTTTTATCTTTTAATTTTTATTTTCTTTCCTTGATGAATATATTGTTAAGTGCATTTGCCTTTATTTCCTTCAGTGTTACTGGCAGATCACATATCATTTCATATAAGACAAGATATTTTTAACTTTGTTCTCCGCTTACAAAGCCACAATTATCATATCTTTGAGAGGTTCACAGAATTTAGAAATCAATCTTGATAGGCCATCAGTGTGACCTATTTTCCTTCTCACTTTGACTATAGTTCTTTTCTGCTGGAAGCATGAGCTATCACTTTTAATGATCCATTCTCATTTTTATGCAAAATAGTTGCTTTGATACCGAACAAACTGGCATTACTAGCTATGATTATTTCGTGTTTAGGATCAAAATGCATCAAAAACAAGTCTGATATCAATGTCTTATTTTTTCGAATGATTTTTAACATTGGTTCGTCCCAATCCATCTCTCGTCTTTCTTTAGTAGGTCATTCAATAGTTTTCACAAAAAATGCATATTAAGGACAAACACATAATAATTGGCTAAGCCCCGAAAAGCTTGCAGAGAACTTTTATTTTCTGGAGTGGACATATTTTTAATAGCACTTGCTCTGGCTGGGCCTGGCTTCCTACCATTCTCATCCATGATCTGACCCAAATATTTTTTGTCAAAAAAAAAAAAAAAAAAAAAAAAAATTCTCATTTTTTACGTTTCAATTTAAATCCATATTCACTTGTTTGAATACTTTCAATATGTGCTGTGTTTTTATTTTTACTTTTTATCAAAATGTTGTCCAAATAAGCAGTAACAAATTCAAGTTCAGAACATGGTGTCCATTATTTTGTGGGGGATAGGTGTATTTAATTAATGTTGGTTATCAATTGTAGATTGAATAAGGCTTCATGTTAAACTTAACTATCCTCACACATTTAAATTTGTTCTTCAACAAAATGCAAAACAATAGACATGAATGAAAAATAATACAAAAAAAGTTTTTGAATAACAAACAATATTTTGATTTCTATAGCATAAAAGATACAATGCATTATGATTATATGCTGAAATGAGTAAAGATTTGTGAGTGAAATCTTTGTGATGTTTGTTATTTTAATTATCTGTGTAAACTCTTATTTTGGTGTTTGGAGTTATGGTATGTGAGTTTACTTGAAGAAATATTTGTTGTAATTGTGGTGATTAAGTTTCACAGTGAAAGAATAATACTGTTTATGAGGTAATTAAACAGTGTTTGTGAAATATAAATTTCCAGTGTAAATTGGAAAAAACTTAATTGTTTTAAAGTTGTCTTTCTTTGAACGTAATATTGTCAAGAATTAATAATAAATGTGTAGACAAATTCTGGATGAAACAATATTCTGTAATTGAGGACTTTTGCTGTGTGATAAATAAAAACACTTTCCCTCAAAATTCAATCTTTGTCCAGTCACGCTATACGTAGATTTCTTTGTCCAAAATGAAGTTGCTTTACTGATTTTCCCCAGTGTATTTGTTAATTATACTCACATCGGCTCCAGTGTCAAGTTGAAATTTAATATTTTTGTTAAGCATTTTTACTTGCACATATTTTCTTGTCCATTCCATTTTTTTTTGTACTATTCACTGAACTTTTTACTTTTAAAATTTTCCTTTGCAATGTGAACTTTTGTGACCAATTTTATCACATCTGAAACATTTTTGTAGGGAAAATCCCTTCTAAAATGTAACTCTCCACATGCAAAGCAGGGATTAGGGGTTGAAAGCTGTTTTTTTTCTCATATGGTTTTTGACAAAGATGTTGAATGTGCATGAAAACTTACCTTCGTTAGTCCAGGAATGGGGGTGACAGGATACCCTAAAGAAGACAAAACGTCTGCCTCCCATGACAACTGAGCTTCAACAGTGCCACACCATGTACTACACACCCTCACTGAGTCTGGAGATTAGTGGGAGGGAGCAAAAGAAACTGCCAACTAGAAATTACAGGTACTTTAAAAGTTTTGGAGTAACAAAACATACTATGTGACTAATACAGGGTTAAACATTCCCTCACAAAATGCAACACTATTGTCAGTAAGTATCTCAGTAGGTGACTCTCACTTGTAGAATACTGAATCTAGTTGCCAAATGATGCTGGTCTCCAAGGTAGACAATTTGGGCCACAGCCTGTCAGAGTGAAATAATTCTTCCCACCATAATGGGTTATACACCTCCTCACTCTGCTCCAACTATCTTACACATCTAGCCTTCCCAATTTCTAGTGCACCAATGCTGGGTCAATGGAATAACATGCCACACACTCTCTGATCACTGCCCTGACTGCTTTTTTGTTTTTGTCACTGCAGATTTAATCTGTCTCACAAAATACAAAGTTCACTTCACACTGAGGTGCCCACTTTACTGATGGTTGGTCATCATGACGAAACTTAGTATGTCTACACTAGGCTGGTACGTACTACCTCCCGAACTGGTTTCTAATTTGTATAAAGATACATTTTATTTATTTTAAATTTTTGTAGTTGAATTGTTCACCTATATTGGATATCCATTATTGGTCTGTTACTGTAAATAGATTACAATAAAATTTGTATTATATATGAATAATAACTTATGAAAGTTGAGATGTAGGACAGCGGGGTCCCCTGTATCATAGAATCGAGTGGAGCGGGGGGCGGGGACATACTATCCATATATTATCACAACAAAGAAGTGAAGGAATTTAATCTCCAGAGATAATCTATAATCTTAAAGTTATATCTAAATAGATGGTGATAAAAATAAATTATCAAAAGAGGTAATGTTTTAAACTTTTTCTACAAATGGAAGTTTTGGTCCTTCTATAAGAATAATGTAAAAACAGCATAGCAAGAAATTTGCAAATGATTTTATTTCATACTTCATAAATAAGTAAAATATGTTTGAATATTTACTAATAAAGGTGATAGCTGATAGGTAACATTTAATTCACTGTAATATTTAAAGTCTACACATGTAGAGAAAAATTAGTTTAAAAAACAAGAGATAGTTTGGTTGCTTTTGTTTAGTGGCATATCAAACTCCATTGGTTATTTAATACCGTAAGCTAAATCTTTTGTGCACAAATATTTTTTTTGAGATGATAAGGGTTTTAGTGATAAAAGTCTTGCTAAATAAACCATAGTTGGAAAGAGAACAGTTGGATTCATACCTTTTCCATGAGTATTTGTGCACAAATGAATTTAACGAACCCAATTGGAATTGAAACTCAGATCTCTGATTAAAATTTCCAAGACATTATCGATTACACCATCCGCACATCCAAGCTTTCAGCACCTAGTATTACCAAGCATTCAGCCATCTAGGTACCAACCAGGCTTGATGTTGCTTAATTTCAGTGATCGTACAGGAACCAGCATTTCAATGTGATGTGGCCGCAAGCCTCATATGTATTTGATTTTTGAAAATACAGATTATTTTATTCGTGTATTAAAAAATATGTGCAAAGGCTTTGATGCACTGCATTGTTCTGTTTGCATCTGAATGTATAATTTTTTTACTGACTTGAACAATGTGAATATACATCATATTTTCTCTTTGAATATGTTTTTACCTTTGTTTTCAGTGCAAATTTGAGTGAAAATGAAGAATCTGACATTTCAGTTGTAATTTCACAAATGTCATATATTTCTATTAGTTAAAAATATTCATAAACTTAATAATATGGATTGTTTCATTTTAAAAATTAAATTTCAGATATATACATGTGAGTGCAAATTGTAAAGAGGGTAAGCTTGTGTTTTTTTAGGTGGAAATTATTTGAAAATTCAGCTCCATATATTTCCTAAGAATATAGTTTCTTGCCAGTGCGTTATCACGTTTTCTAAAAATTTGTAGCATATGAAAAAGATGCATTAGATTTTATGAAAATATGATTTTTCTCCAATGTGAGTTTACATATAGGAAGATAATTCTGACTTATATAATGTGGCAAATTCACAAACTTCATATGAATACGGTAAGCTAAATCTTTTGTGTCAATGTGTTTGCATGTGTCTCACTAATGTTGACTTCTCTGAAAATGCAGATCTGCAAATTTCACAAGAATAGGGTTTCTCTTTAGTGTGATTTCGCACATGACGCACCAAACTTGACTTGACTACAAATGCAGCTCCACAAAATTCACAAGGATATGGTTTCCCTCCTGTGTGCATTCGCATATGGCTCACCAAATATGACTTGCCTGAATATGCAGATCCACAAATATCACAAGAATATGGTTTCTCCCCAGTGTGTGTTTGAATGTGGCTCACCAACGTTGACTTGTCCGAAAATGCAGATCCACAAACTTCACAGGAATACGGTTTCTCTCCAGTGTGTGTTCGTATATGACGCACCAAATGTGACTTCCGTGAAAATGTGGATCCACAAACTTCACAAGGATATGGTTTTTCTCCAGTGTGTGTTCGCACATGGTCCTTTAAATGTGACTTGACTGAAAATGCAGATCCACAGACTTCACAAGAATACTGTCTCTCTTCAGTATGTGTCAGTATAGGTGTACCAAGCATAACTGTTAAAATGCAGATCCAGGAACATCACACACAAAAAAATGGTTTTGCATCACACACAAAAAAATGTTTTTCTCAAACTTACATGAAAAGAGAAATTTGCATAAAGGAAGATCTACATATCCCTCAATGGTTTCTGTCCAATGTGTGCTTCACTACATATATTTGCAAATTTCACAAGAATATCATTTCTCTCCTATAACATGAAGACTGTCAGATATAATTCTTTCTTCTTGATGAAAGGTCAAAACTCTTATTTTCTTTCAATCAAATTCTCGGTAATAACAATTTTTTATATGATGATTTTTTTTTTTTTTTTTTACAGCCAAAGAAATCTGTGAAAAAACGAATAAAAGATATATTAACAGAGACATATATAAGTCAGTTTATATTGTAATAGATACATATAGTTATATAACAAGGCTTATTCAGCATAGGGAGAAAATTATGCAGCACCCAGTGAAGATCAAATTCATTTCAGTAAGCTTACAATTTGTCAAACAAGATTGACCAAACACTGTCCTGTATATAAATGAATAGCACTGTCTAAATAATTTTCATATCTATGCTACATTAATAAACTGCTTATTGAACTTATGAACATTTCTTCCTTTAATGAATGTATAGTTACTGAAAATAAATGAACCCTGTTTTTAGTAGAAAGAGAAAGCTCCACACATCTACACAACTAAACAAAAAATACATAGCAATCCTGGCAGACAGGTACCAAGAGATGCATTACCTATGAGGCAATTCTTCTAAAAATCTACTTTAATAAGAGAACCTTTACTAAAGGAATAAAAACAACATTCCTTCTTTTTTCATAAAAAAATATAAAAAGAATGATGGCATTTTTTTTAACAATATTTAAATCTCTGAAATGATGCTATTATTCTTTCTACTTTTGACAAAATACACCAATACAACAGTATAGCAACTATGATATAAGTAAGCCATTAAAAATAATTAAAAGCTCGTTCATTTAAGACTGGATCTTGAAATGAGGCAAAAGCATTAAAGCATAATCACCAAGTGGAGCTGTGATTTTTTTTGAAGAACAGAGAATAAGAAATAAAATACCCATACCATCAGTAAGAATAAAGTTTTGAGAATTTTTTAATATGGAAACCAATTTATGTAATAAAAACAAAGATATTTTCAAAAAGTGCCGATGTGAAAATTTGTTTACCTGTATATAGCTGTTATAAGTAGTAAAAAGAATAGCTTTTAAAAATCTGAAACCAACTAATTAGCTTTGCATAACTTTATCAGAACTTATTTAATAAATGATGAAAAGTATTTTAAGAAAGTTTCCATTTTAAATTTTTGAAGAAAAGAGGATGCACTTATAAAATGATAACTTCACTGGGCTTTATACATTTTTTTAAGTTTAAAAATCCTTGAAGAAATTATGTTTATCTTCTTTCAAACAATATGCTTTAAGGATGGCTTTGAAATTTAAAATAAAAAAAGGAAGATATGACAAAATATTGTATAAGTTGGAAAAGACTGTGTAGTGTAAATGCATTACTGCCACTTTACCCAATTCAGTTCAGAAAATCCACTTCTCCAAACAGGATTTTTAACCAAAATTTCGAACGTTCTAATTTTTAATGATCAAAAAATGAAAAAGAATCCTTTGATCGTTCCTCTTAACAAAGATTGTGACGATAAAAAGTAACTAAAACATTGTTTTTATTAAGTCTGGGGCATTTTTTAATCAGGTATGCTAATTTTTAGCTAATCAGTGGCGGTACCTACATTCAAATTACTTTTTTTTTTCATTCGACGTTCCATTTTTGTTATGTGACAAAAAAGTTTTGCCATCAGACTTCCTAAGCAAACTTTTCAAAATAGCACCGGACGAATCACGTTTATGATGACAGTCAAAAAATTTTTGATTTTTATGTTTAAAACGATTTGCGATTTTCTTTCTACCAAAAAGTAAAAACTGATACTTTTTCAGTCAACTGCAATAGTTCAAAATTATTTTTTTACAAAGTAAATTGTTAAAATCCGACAATTTGTTAAAAATAAAACCTTTTTTTCTGTACGTGGTTAAGTGAAACTGAAAAGTTGACGTCGTGCAAGTGAGAGAAGGAGAGAAAAAAAGTTATTTTTCTTTAAAAATATATTTCAGCAAACAAAATTGTTGTAATTCCATCAAGGTAAAAAAAAATTCTTTTTGCTGTAATTTTATTCTCTCTAAATGTCTAACTTTTAAAAAGTCAAATGATGGAAATGATCAAAATTATTTATATTCTTCCGCTTACTTACCTTTCAGACCATACGCAACGAGAAAAACAAAACGGGATGATTACTTTGTGCGGGTGCCAAATGAACTTGTTGGGATTTTTAATTCTGTCGTCAACCGACCCAATTTTTGTATTGTTCGTTCAGTCAGTTCATAGTTTCATTAATAATGTCGAAATTTAAAGGAATTACGAAAAAAAGGAATGGAAAACCCACGATACAAACGTAATTTTTTTTTTCCCAAAATACTTTATTGATATTATTGTGTAAACCCCCAAAAATGAAGCGGTGTTAGACAAGATTTGGTTCCTTGTGTTTAAAATCCTGTAAATCTTTGTGCACTGACATTAGCAAAACTCTTGCTGAAAAGGAGAAATGAAGGAATTCAACTGTTATCTTGTGACAAAAATAAAACTATATATTTATTATTGTAAAAAGTACAATAATTGTGGCACAATTAGGGGAAAGGCTGGTCTTTTCTATCTATCCTACAATTTTTAAACAATTCCCAAAAGAACTCATCCATCACTATTCAATCCTGCATATACCACAATACCACATATTCACTGGGGACCTACAAAACATCCCATGATGTAAAAATCTCATGGAAGTTCATAATGTCTTTTTTTCCCCACAAAACAAGACAGATGTTAGTAGGACTCGTCCACTCCTCAAAATAATAAGAGTGGCTGCTGTATTCTGCTGCAGTTGATAGAACCAAGAAGCACATTCACTAATGGAGACGGAAAGGTAAAAATAATGGTGGAATGGGGAAAAAAAAATGTCTGACCCCAGCCGAAATAAGAAAAAGGGGCCAAAAACAAATTGGGGAGTTTAGGAATCTCGACATGGATTGTAACAAAAGAAAATGCCGGGAACAGGCCAGGAGGAACACTTATTCACATTAACTAGGCAAACAAATAGGGTCTACCTTAAACGGAGGGGCACAGGAAATAACCCCGTTGTGACCAAGAAGACTTATAAAAAGAATTTAAGAATAGCTCCTTTCACACACCTTTTGCTGAAATCTGACAACACCAAACGCTTTCTATCAGTTCTGATCTTCACCTTCAGCTGATGATGAAAGAATCAGACAAGAGCCTGATGAGAATAGCGCTTGTATTGCAAGATTTTCTCCATTCATGTCGTCCAAATCACCACAGCTAGCAACTCGCCAACATAGTCCGAGAAAGGGCGTACCTGAAGACAATGTTAGAAAGTGTATGAAACTATTTCTTCTAAATCAAGGTCACACCGATGACAGTCGGGCAAATCCGCCTAGCCCCATCTAAAAATCCTGTCATTGAGAGATAGCATGTTCTGAATCAATCGCCAGGTAAGTAAAAACTCGGGTTACTGAGGTAATTCGCCGCCGGTGCTCAAGACCAAAAAGATCACAATATCAGTCACCGACAAGCCAAATCGTCCACAGAGTGGATATTTCATGACCCCCTCCACTAATTCACGATACAAAACCCTTCAAGGCCATGAAAGGTAAGTGGACTGAAGAATGACCCTGAAGGCCACTCAACATTCACGGAGGAAACTCGACAGTTTCTTGGACCTACAACGGCGCTTATCACAGGAAATGGGAAGAGTGATGGTAAGGCTAGGGAAGGCATCCCTAAGACTACCCGCAAAATCGAGTTCTCTGTCAAAATGTGGAGTAAGAAAGCCAACCTTATGGCGTGTTGATGACTCACTAAATGTGACAATCCTAGCCCCCATGACACAGACACTGGAGACAGACTTTACGGACCTTCTGCTTGTGACCACCCAACAAGAGGGTGGACATCAAGTGTTCGATCGCTTTCTATGGTTCTTGCAAAGAGGAAGTACAGCCAACTGTTAAAGGATGAGAGGAAAGATGTAAGTGACACACACCTCAGCCCTACCCTTCAAGGACAACATCCTTCAGAGTCAAGTCCAGACCAACACCCCGACTTTTGCCTGTACTTCTGACTAATTCTTCTCTAGCTGGAGTTCAGGCCCAAACCACACTCCTAGAATGCGGATGGGTCCATCAGTCCAACCAAAGGGCCCTGGAAGAGCAACCTCTTTCCAGGCACCTAACCACAAGCTGAAAGATTTGTTGTGGTTAATCTTGACCTACGTGACCTTTTCATATCATTTAAGCACCTTCTGTACCATCTCAATATCGCTGGGGCATGGTGCGAAAATGGATATGTCATCGGTGTATGCGGAAACCTTGGCTCGAGCCCTACCAAGGACAGCAATTGCACGTATGGCCAGACTGCACACCCTGTCCCCCAGCTGGTGAAGGAGGAGCTCCAATGCCAAAGCGTAAAGTAGGGACCATTACTTTGTCTCCAATATTAGGGCTTTTTAGGGCCTCACCTGTTACGTCCATGTTGACACCTATTAATCTTCGCGTTTTGGTGTCTGTGGCAAACAGGGAAACCGACGACACTGTTCACAAAACAACGTACACGAATTTACATATGAAGAACAATATTATGCAAACAGAGTTCAACAATAACGACGAACGTGGACAAAATGAAACACTTACTTTTCACAGTATCTCTCAAACAAAATCAACTGACGTGAAGACAGACAGCTGAAAATAAACTCAGACAAAAATAAAACTAAAAAGATATTATTTTGTCTTCAGAGAAAATTTATAGAAACGAATTCCAGACGATCACATCTGAATGAAAGGGAGTGAAAATTTGCATATGTGTTCAAAGAGAAAATGCTAAAGGCTGTATTTTTTCTTATTTTCTTTTCTACCTGCCCTCTCCTTCTAAGCTGACTGGATGTGTTACCAAAACTGTTAAGAGTCCTAACTCTTGATTTTCTACTGTTACTTCTACAAGGAAAATTACTTACAGGCAACAATATAGTGTATGTTTTTTTTTTTTTTTTTTTTGCAATTTGACACAAACGATTGCCACTGAATGATTACGCCAGTTACAAGTAAGAATTTGTTATTATTTCTTTCCCTTTGTGCTGAGTTTTGATTCCAATGCTAATATTTGTCATTATAGTTTTTCTACCTTCCCAAAACAGTCGGATTTAAAATCCCGACAATTCTTAGATTTCTCAGCAAAATTATTCAAAAAGAGATACAGTACCTTGCACCTGAATCTATTATGAAGTCTACATGTTAATTTTCATGAATTATAATTATTATATATGCAGATTTTCTTGAAACTTAATTTGTGTACAATATGTACATCATTGTATGGCATTTAAGCCACTGAGGTGCAATATCGAATAGAGTAACTGTAAGTATACATGGTGAAGATTATTTTACTTGACAACGTCCTTTCCTACCAAAGTATGAAATTTGTGACTTGGAGGATATTAAGGACTACCTGTCGTGGGTCAAGTATGAGCTGGCAGGGTTGGATTCTGTACTGGGGTACCAGTTCCTGGAGAAGAATTCTGAAGGTGGAGCACTGGTGGTCCATATACTATTCAAGAGACTTCCTACCTAACTCCAGGAGGAAATAGTGAGAGCCTCAGAAACCCCATTGAACTCCATCTTGGACACTAATGTCAAAATCATCAGGTCCTTTAAAAACACTCAGTCTGAAATGAACTAGAAGGATAAGGTAATATCCAGTTCTACCAGAACCTCACAGTCAAGAAAGGAGTCTGTGACAACACCACCAACACTGGAGAACTTTCACATTCAGCAATGATTGCCCAGGAAAAAGAGGCTTTAGGACACTTTGTTACCTATGCTCTGCCTATGACCACTTCACATTCATGACACTTCTTTAACAAATGGTTGCATTAATTCAGGCACAGGTGACTCACATGTCTAGCATTACCCTCAAAAGAGAAAGATCAGTGGTAGCAAATTGCTTAGTGGATACTGGGAGTCAGAATTTCTATTTTAGTGGCAAGGTATTTTGAGATCTATGTTGCAACTCAGAGACAATTCAGAGCATTGATAAGGAGGTAGTCACTTTCCTGGGTAAGAGGCACTGCAAGTTTCAACAGGTCATGGCAGTGGTAGAATTTGCATCAGGATAGGGGCAGCAGTTACCCATACTAATTGACAGTGATCTGAATCAGCACCACAAGGTAAGAGATTTACCAGTGGCGGTTGATAATTCCTGACAATTAAACTATGTTTTGAACATTGACTTAAGAGATACAGACATAACATTGGAGGGATTGAGAGGAGTGGATCTTTTCCAGTTTATGACACCCATACAGACCATCGGATGCATGGACAGCATGGTCTAGATTGCTCAATGCAGAGTGATACAAGGAATTTTATGTATCCCCAACAGCTTAAAACTATCCCATCTAACGAATCCTATTATAAGGATGTCATTGACCCCACTCAGTGTCCTACCTCACTGATCAACAGTGTTCTTAATGATGGACCATTGTATTTTGACGTGTATGCAGATATATTTGAATATATTTGAAGATAGTGTGGTAGACAGGAACTTGGAGTGGGTCTACAGTCTGGAGTCCTTAGGGCTTTCTGATAAAGAAACGCTATCGGATTATGACACACAGAACGTTGAAGAATTCATGGAAAACAGAGTATAAGGATGGATATTATTTAGTTCAGTTACCTTGCCAAAATTAGCCAGAGTGAACTCTAACCATTGTGCAGCTCTCAATGTACTGGGCCATGTAGTGACTGACCTGGAAAAGAAGGTTTTGTACAAGCAGTACCTGAAGATGTTCAAAAACCAAGAGACAGCATCTTAGAACTCTTCCACATAAGCAATATAGGAATTATGTGTGGTTACCTCATCGGTTGAGATTCAAAAATGAAACAACTAGCACTATGAAGATACGCCCAGTCTTCAATTGTTCACTCAAGGTGGGAGGAGGGGTCTCATTGAATTAGGCGGTGATTTACACTCCTGGGCGACATCAGGAAGGCATTCCTAATGATACAATTGGCAAAGGAGTTGGATAAAAACCATTTTTTTTAAAGAAGATGTTAAGCTCCAACTTCTATGTGGACAATCTTGCTAAGATCTACAATTCTGAGAATGAACTAACAGACCTTTATTACCAAGCAGGAAACAGATCACAGATAAGAGGATTTCACCTACAATCCTGTAATTCTAATTGTCCAAAGTTGCAAGAAGTAATGAAACAGTATTTGCCCATGGGAAAAGGTCCTTGGCTACAGGTACAATCCCAAGTCCAATTCTATAAATTTCACTCAACGGACTTGTGACCCTGAATTGAATACAAAACGTTTTATTCTTTCTGCCACTTCTGGTGTTTTCCACCTTTTATCGTTGTGTCTCCCAATTTCCATTCAAAGTTAGATACTGATTGGGGAATTGTAGAAACTCAGGCTGGATTGGGATGTACAGCAACATTGGAGTGCAGGAGAACTGTCAAAGTTTCACTCTTTCATATTTGACAGGAGAGTCTTAGATGAGGACAGTAGTGTGGACTTGTACATCTTTTCAGATGCTTCCAAGAAAGCCGATGGTTTCACTATGTATGTGGTCCAGAAGGGAAATCTTTGGTAGTTGCCAAGGCAAAAGTAGCCCCATTAAAGTCCAAACCATTACCAACATTGGAACTTCTAACCGCTTTTCTGGCAGTAAAGTGTCTCTCTAACATCATAGAGACCTACCAGAATGTAAATTTTAAAAATGGCAGTGTGGCTCAAATAATTTTCAAAAGGTTGCTATAACATCCCACACATGGAGGAAGAACTATGTGCAATCCACAACCTATCCATTCAGTATAAATGTGTACTTTCTAATCAGAAGCCTGCTGATCTGATTACCAGTGTACTAACAACAACCAAACTGAAGGAGAATTTCGATTTTTGGGGTTCTGGTCCTGATTGTCAAACGAACCCACTTGTTGGCCAGATAGTGCCATAGATAGTCTAAACTCCAGCCACCAGGAGATAGTGCGGGCTAATGTTTTCTGCACTACAAGTGACAAATGCCCTGAGCCTTTTGTTCCCTTTGACAGATATTCTAACTTGAATAAATACTTATGAGTGATATCTCAGGTGCTGAAATTTGTGCACAGTCTGCAGAATAGGGTGGTGAAGCTGCCGTGATTACTTATTTCAAACTATGCAGAAGAAAGTTTTTCCTGTCGAACTGGAGTTCCTCCACAAACCTTCCATCAAACTGATCCCAGAACATGTAGGCCGACTGAACCTTTTTTGAACAGTTCTTGTACAATCCGTTCCAATGGGAGAATCCAGAAGACCATAACTCATTAATCCGAGGTTTTGAACCCAATACTGCTTGGTATTGACAGATCTGTGCTGTAAAGAACAATGATAACATTGGTACCTGCATTGATGCAAGACATCTGAACAAAGTACTGAAGCACAAACAATACCAGTTACCAATCATAGATGAAGTGCTGCCAAGGCTAATGAATGTAAAGTAATTTATCAAGTTAGATTTTGAATCTGTTTACATGTATATAGTATTGAATAACGTTATTTTACTACCTTTCAAACTGGGTTCAGTCAGTACTGATGACTCCGGCTTCCTTTCAGAACCTGTGTAAGTTACAAAATAGTTCAGAATCTTCTCTACATTACCCATGAGAGTTTGAATAGAACTGTTTGTATTGCTGATGATGATATTGTGTATGGCTCAGGAAATGAACTTGAGCAAACATCAGCAGATCATGAAATTGCACTTGAGTCAATACAGTGAGAAAAGGTTCAAGTTGAACAAAGAAAATGTTTCAGCAGAAGGAATCAACTTGATGACCAGACCTTGCTACAATTGATGTGGTCACCAGATGGCAACCACTTACCTCAGTTACCTAAGATAAGAATAAAAACAGAGAAATTAATAATGACAGTTTTCATTTGCCTACCACCCCACAAAAAGGTGTAGAAAAATACTTGGTTAGGTGTTTATTTCACACTTTTATATTACTAATAATAAAAAATTAATGTTTACTAATTGATAGGTAGCACTTTACTCTCTACAATATTTAAAGTCTACACGTGTTGGCAACATCAGTTTACAAAAATAGTTACATTTTAAAAGTGTTACAAAACATGTAAAACTTGGAAAATGTCCAAAATTTATAAAACTTCTGAAAATAAGAGAAAAAAGAAACTACTGTTTGGATAAATCAGACAAAAATTAAGAATTGCACAACCTTCATTATATCAAATGAAGGAGAGGATTTGTGTGCTAACTGCAAAAAGTATGGAAAACTGAATCAATGAATAGAGTTCAATTCTGGCTGAGATAGTATGTGTTTATTAGCTCAAATATCTCAAATTTGTTAACACATACCATCAAAAACCCTGAAATGTTCTTCAGAAAATATTTTTCATATATAAAATTAATCAAAATTCATACTGACCAGATTCTTGAAAATATAAATGATTTTCTTTCATTCATAATAAAAAGTACCTCTTATAATCTGATGTCTCTACACAGACATGCTGGAATTCACCTTCAGAAATTTTTGAATGACTTGCATAAATTTAAGATTATATTTTCTCTTGTCAGATGCTTTTACCTTCAGGCTTTCAAATGTTATATTTCAGTTGCAATTTCAAACATGTCATCTATACTTATATTCTAACAGTGTTTTATCAGAGAAATTTAGTCAAATTAGGACTGTTTTGTCTAAAGCTACACAAAAGTGGACGGAAAAATTCTTATCTAGGCTTTATTTAATAATAATGATGACGATAATAATAATAAAATTGTTTCTATATTTATATTCTGTGAAAATGTTGATGCACAAACTTGGTAACATATTTTTATGTTAATAAATTTATTTTTAAAGGAGTAATTTGTACAAATATTGATTTATATGACTATGGTTTAAACAATAATTTTCAACAAACACAGATCCTTAAAATTCACAAGGTCTCTATTCAGTGTGTATTCTCATATGACGCTCTAAATTTGATTTCCGTGAAAATGCAGATCTACAAACTTCACAAGAATATGGTTTTTCTCCAGTGTGTGTTCGCATATGGCTTACCATATTTGAGATTTGTGAAAATTTAGACCCACAAACTTCACAATCATAAGGTTTTTCTCCAGTATGTGTTCGCATATGACTCATCATATGTGACTTCTGTGAAAATGCAGTTCCACAAACTTCGCAAGAATATGGTTTTTCTCCAGTGTGCGTTTGCATATGGCGTACCAAATGTGACTTGAGTGAAAATGCAGATCCACAATCTGTACAAGAATATGGTTTCTCACCAGTATGAGTTCGCATATGCTCTGCCAAATTTGACTTTCGTGAAAATTCAGATCCACAAACTTCACAAGAATATGGTTTTTCACCTGTGTGTGTTTGCACATGACGGACCAAATGTGATTTGGCAGGAAATGCAGATCCACAAACTTCACAAGAATAGGGTTTTTCTCCAGTGTGTGTTCGCATATGCTGTACAAAATATGATTTCTGTGAAAATGCAGATCCACAAACTTCACAAGAATAAGGTTTCTCACCTGTGTGTATTTGAACATGGCGCACCAAATGTGATTTGACAGAAAATGCAGAGCCACAAACTTCACAAGAATACGGTTTTTCTCCAGTATGTGTTCGCATATGCTGCACCAAATGTGACTTGATTGAAAATGCATATCCACAAACTTCACAAGAATATGGTTTTTCTCCAGTGTGTGTTTTCACATGGCGTCCCAATTGTGATTTGACAGGAAATGCTGATCCACAAATTTCACAAGAATACGGTTTCTCTCCAGCGTGTATTCGCATGTGCTGCACCAAATTTGACTTCTGTGGAAATTCAGATGCACAAACTTCACAAGAATATGGTTTCTCTCCATTATTTGTTTCCATATGGTACAATAATCTGATGTCTCTACACAGACTTGCTAACTTCACAAGAACATGATATTTTTGCAATGTTTACTCATATGAAGCATTTTGTAGTACAGACAAACCACACATTTCAAAGTATATAGTTTCTTACTCATATATTTTCACTGAAAATATTTATACACATCTTTTACATAGAGACTGTAGTTTATATTTCTCCGTTCTTGATGTAAAGGCAAGAGTGGTGTTTTCTTTCATTTAAATTCACAATAATAATGATTTGTATCTCAAAATATTTTGTACCGCCAAAACATCTGTGAAGAAAAAGAAACAAAAGATATGTTAGTAGAGACAATAATTAATGTATGAAATCAGATTATCTATATAAAACAGGTGTCAATGTGTGTCTATGCTATTTATGCATGTCCACATTTCTTGACTGATTTTGATGAAATTGTACAATACATGTTGTAAATTTAGCAAAGTAGGTCAAGACCAACTTTTTAATCTCCAGGGTTTGGCAGAAAAATCAATAAAACTGAATGTGGGTACAACTTTTTGTAAAAACCAAGGCAAAGTTACATGCGAACAAAATTTTTACTCAATGCGCTGATGTTCTTTGCACTTAATGTAAAACATAGCTCATATTATAACGTTTATTTAGAATGCTTGATAGTTTTCCTATGACATTGGCTTCACACAAAAAATATGAAAAATCTGAAAAAAAATTGGGCTTTTTGTACTACTTAAAATAAGAACTTGAATAACTTCATTTTTTATCCAATTTTCTTCAGACATGTCACAAAAAATTTGCCATCATGCAAGAAATAAGATAGTGTGGTAAAAAAAAGAAAAATCAAAAAAAAAAAAAAAACTGTTCATAAAGCCCGTTTTTCAGCCATAACTCCCTGGTTTTTCATCCAATGCTTTCCAAATTTACCACGTAAATTACATATGACACACAAATTATCTTGAATGTTTGGTTTAGATTATTTCAGTTAAGTGGACAAAATCTGCAACAAACTAGGTACAAAATTGGCTTTTGCCATTTAGCCAATAGGTTCTTCATATGATTCCATCCTAAATTGGTATTCGAACAACCTTTGATACAAAGATTATTTGAAAAGGATTAATGAAAGATTAAAAGGGAAAAATTCTCAAAGAACTTCTTATTAAACTCAGCTTTACAGTAAACATGTGAAGATGGAGGGAGGCAGTCATGCATTTGCACTTGCAGTTGAATCAAGCTCTAACAGTATAAACCTGAACTTATGTGTTTGAAATACCACTTATATATATCTCTACAAAATACTAAAAAAATTCTAGAAGCCTGTAAAAAACACTTAGACCAGTTCATCACCCAGAAAGATGCCAAGTTCTGGAAGGGCACAATCAGGGCTGGTGCAAGAGTTTTGTGCCCCCATCCAAATCCATAAGATGCAGGCCAAATTTATAATAGTGACCCTCACTCTACTACATCTCAATTCAATATAAAATACAAATTTTTATTGTAACCTAATTACAATAATGTATCATATGCAATAGAGGTAAATAATTCAACTAGAAAAATTGAAAAGAAATACAATGTATCTAAATACAAATTAGAGACATGTAATAATAGATAATTCTATCTTAAATAAATCAATAATGTTTTGCAGTCAATTTTTAACATCAACTTGAGATTTTTATTGTTGAATAATTTTAACACAGGCAACATTATGGATAAAAAAGTGAATTTTATATAATGTTTTTTTAAGACTTAGCATGAGCAAAACAAATTTACAGATTTGGACAAAATAAAACCACCCCAGAATGAGATCAAAATCTGCAAACATTTTTCACCCCTTAGAAGGTAGTTGTGCTTATTTTAATTAGTAATGTATATAAATAGAGGTAGAAAAAAGCCAATATTGATAGGATAGTGAGTAACACAACAATGAGTAGGGTCCACAATCAGGCTTCCTAACCAGGGTGAAAGCATGGGGTAATACATACCGACCTAACTATTAAGTTTCCTCAAAGATAACAAAATTTAATGGAACAAAATGGCACATATATGGTTGAATAAATCTATCTACAAATATCTCCTTTGAAAATTCACTGAAAAAACAATAGAAACTTTTGTTCCAACACAATAATTTCCATCTCAGTCTAAAAGAATAATATACAATATAAACAATGGTATTTTTCTGAAAAAGCATTTAAATGTCTGAAAGGAGGGTGAAAGTATGGGGCACAAAGATTGATCTCACTATGCAGTCATAATTGATTCCACCACATTGAAATGCTCAAATAGTTGCTATAATATACAAATTTTGAGACCAAAAAAATAGCATTTAAAAATATACTAAAAATGAGTCAAATATTGGTTTTTAAGAAAATATTTAGTACTAAAGTCCTGAGGGGTATGACAATAAACTGCATATGGCAGCAAGGCCTTTAATTTAGGAGATTGGAGGTTTTGAGGAGCATGGAACCATCTCATAATTGCTGTTGTTCACAGGTCTACCCTAACCTGGGATGGTAGTATCTGTTAGGGTCCCAGCTATGAGCAAATAGCAAACCTCCAAACAAAAACAAAATACTATGAAAATACAAAAATACCATAAAGTAAAAATATCAGCAATACATTTATATAAAGACGCTCACATCATTTTCTTCAATTATGTTTTCCTAATAAAGTCTCTGTAGAACAACATTATATCTGTCATCACCTTGTCAAAGACATAAACATGGCTACTGTCAGTTACATTATTCAGAATTTTATCCTTACCTCCATTGCCATATTCACAATGTTTTGGCTGTTGTACCTTCCAGTTTTCTTCAGGTGATTGGAATTTTGAACTGAACCCTTTATTTCATCAACTAGGTTGATTGTTCAGTTTAACTCAACTTTCCAAGTTTTTTGTTTCACCAGTGCTCATATTGCAATTTTTGCGTTATTATTATTGTATATTTTTTACCAGAGCTTATATTGCAATTTTGTGTTGTTATTCATTGCTTTTTGCTATTGAACTCACAACTCTTTGGGTCTAGTCACTAATGCCTTTATCCATTGGGCCATGTGTCCTTCAGGACATCTGTGTATGAATTTCTGGGACTTATAAACCTAATGGCTCAGCAATCATTTTTACCAGTGCTCATATTGCAATTTTTCCATTATTATTATTGCATTTTTTTTTTTACCAGAGCTTATACTGAAATTTTTGTGTTGTTATTCATTGTTTTTCTGTAGCACTCCTTATTACTGGTTCCCATATTCATTTCTATGCTTGGTGGGCAGAGGAGATTTTTGTGGCCTAGCATATGTACTGATTCTTTAAATTTTTGTATTTTCCAGTGATGTTCTCTATTATTTCAAACTCATCCCACATGGGATGGTGATCTACCTTCCTTTTTTCCCTCCATATATGGTCAGCTACGCCTGATTTTTCTCTTTCCCCTCGTGTTACTGCTTTACGATGTTCTTGCAGAAACAGGCTTAGGTATCGTGATTTTAGTGGAGGTACCTATTTTAATTTCCTGAAATTTCAGAAAATTAAGTGGGCATTAACAGATGTAAAAAAAAAAAAAAAAAAAAAAAGAATATTTTTTACAAAGATTTTCTAAAAAAAAATAATTTCATTCATTTGTGAATAAATCCTGAAAATTTAATTAAAATCCGATAATTATTTGATTTTTGCAAGAATTTTCAAAGCAATGTTTTTTGTTTTTTTTTTATCCCCAAAAAGACGCTAAATCCCCCCATACTAATCTTTGGCCCATTCGATAACACACAAAAAAAGAAAAAGATTTTTAACAACCAAAATTTCTAACGTGCTAGACAGAATTAAAAAATTTAATAAAATAGTAAAAAAATACTCGTCTTTCTTCTTCTTAATAAACATTTTGTTTTTATCAAGTTTAGGGCCTTTTTCATTGCTCTTTTTTTTAGGAAATGTTTGGAGGTAACTAATTGCATTCTTACCATCTTAACGTCTGAATATTATTATTTTTTATTTTTATATATTTTTCGATGTGAACTGCGAAAATAAAAAGGGAGACAAGTTATTAAAATGACATCCTCATTTTTTTTTAAACAAAATTATTCGTATTCTTCCACTTACCTTTCAGAACAGAATATGCATTGTCGATAAAACAAAACTAGATGATATGATTTCTTTGTGTTAAAAAAATTTCGTTGTTGTCAATGTCAATCTATCCAATCGTTATATTGTTCATTCAGTGTATATAATAATATTGAAATTGAAACAAATCACATGGAGAATTAAGAAATGAAAAGAACACGATACAAATGTGAAATTAACTTTTTTTAAGATAATATTTTGATTGAGCGAAGGACTAAAAAAAAAACCGGTGTTACACTGAATTTGGCTTCTTAGATTTATTGGTATTTACGGAACAAATATTTCAAAAGATAAATTTATGTTGTTTCTTCATTGATCGAGATTTTCCTGTCCGGATTTTGTTGATAAGTTACTGTCTACGCATAAATACTACCACCTTATCAATCTCTGGCTATGTACCGTGACGTTGGTGACCATGGCTGATTCTTTTTCTGCTAGGAATATTTTCTTCAAAATGCTATTTTTCTGAAATGAAAGCAAAAAATCGCTACCTTTATTTGCCAAAAGTCAGGAAATTATCCGATTCAAACGAAATTTAATTTACAGAATTTATTTTTAGTAATGGATGACTTCTTTCCTGAAAGTTTTTTTTTTTTTTAATGAAAAAAAACTTTGTTAAAATTTTTGTGAGGAGTGAGTTTCACAACCATTTTCAATATTGTCCATGCATGTTTTGATTTGGTATGTGTTCGGTACACCTTTTTTTACAGAAAAGTCTCTGAAGAGAAGATATTTCACTTTCAGTAAAGAATTTGTGCAATATCAAGTGTGTAATATACGGAAAATTCGTCCCGCATCTTACCAAAAATAATAATTTTTTGAGAACTAATTGATGCATATTAAAATTTAAAAAAACACGTTATTTTCTTTCAAAAAATATCTAACATTCATTAAAAAAATAAATATTTTAATTTAAAATATTTAAATATTAAAATTTAAACTTAAATGTAATATTTCTTTAATATTTCTCGAAAAATAAATAACTTGTAAATGCTGCTTGTATATTATGTTGAAGAGATTAATGTGGCTGCGTGTTGAAGAGCATTTAACACTTATACATTATTGAATCAAGGAAAAACAATGAGAAAACGATTTTTGTTTCAACGATTAAACAACAAAACAATTTTAGTAATGTGTGAAAATTAAGGAAAAGAAAGTAGTTTCCCTTTATCTGTTAGCTTGAATAAGATAAAATGCAATTAAGAATGTGTCTTGAATAGAATGTTCAAAATTCTATGTTGAAATAGAATGTTGCATTCAAAAAAAGCATACAGTTAATTCAGTTGAGTGTTGGTTAGTAACTTGACTTGTTCACAGAAAACGAATGGTGAAATGTAATTCAAGTTCTGTGTGCGCGCAGTGAGTAGACACGTGTGACTGGATTTTTTGGAATAAAACACTGCTTTTATAACTATTGGTAGGGTGCAGGAAACAAAGGCGGGAGAAATTGAATGAACACAGATTGAGTGAAAAATTAACCAATCGGTGATTTTCTAACAAAAGCATGTTTACGAAATTCACGGCAGAAAAATTCAGTGTGGTGACTGCGATTAGTAATTTTTTCTGTGGTAAACAATATTTATTACTTAACCAATCACAGTTGAGAAAACTGTAGGCATGGCAAACGTAGTAGTAGTCACTACAAATTTGTAATATTTTAGTGTTAGAATATGGTATGGATGTATGAAAAGGACATCATTTTTGCTGACTGCTATTTAATATCGGAAGAGTAATTTCAGATCTCCCATTCAGTCAGTTTTTGTGCCTTGAAAGGACTGTTACCATCGGTATGAATGTTCTTTTTTGTATGTGTGTTGGGGGGGATCGTGTAGCGGGCACTCCGTGCGGCCCCGTATCACAGAAAGGGGTGAACGAGGTCACAAGAGGCCCGCTGACATTTTTGAAGACGTTAAATCTGACGGTGAAACAATATAGACGACAGAACGAGGATATGTATGATAAATGCTAAATTTATTCAGGGAAAGAAAAAGGAAATAAAGATGGTCGGAACGGTGGAGGTGCAGAAGTTTTAGTGCAGGCATCGATGGTCGAGGTTGGTGTTGGTAGTTGCTAGGATGATCGCTTGGTGGTTGTTGAAGTTGATGTTGGTTGATGCCAGGATGATCATTGTTGGTTGTTGAAGCTGAGTCGTTGCCAGGGTGCCAACTTGATGTGTTTGTCGTTGCCGGGGTGCCAACTTGTTGCTGTAGTTCGTGTTGCCAACTTGTTGTTTGTCATTGCCAGGATGCCAACTTGACGTGTTGGGAAGGAGAGAGAGAAAGAGAAAGTTCCCGACCGCCTCCCCAGAATCTAGCGAGAAATCACTGTCTTGTGACAAGGGAGACCAGCAAGAGAAATTGGCTAAGCTAAGGCTAAAGAGAACTAAGGTCTAAAAATGACTAGTAGCATATTACAACTAGGTTTGTAATATAACCTAACTAAAAAGGGGATTTGCTAGTCCCTCCGCCATGTTAACAGTGTGTAAGGAGCATGAATGAGAGGTCAAGGTCGAAATGACCTGTTCCTCTGCCGCCAGATTAAAAGTTGTAATGAAAATGAGGTCACAAGAGGCCCGCTGACATTTTTGAAGACGTTAAATCTGACGGTGAAACAATATAGACGACAGAACGAGGATATGTATGATAAATGCTAATTTATTCGGAAAGAAAAAGGAAATAAAGATGGTTGGAACGGTGGAGGTGCAGAAGTTTTAGTGCAGGCATTGATGGTCGAGGTTGGTGTTGGTAGTTGCTAGGATCATCGTTGTTGGGGGTTGAAGCTGATGTTGGTTGATGCCAGGATGATCGTTGTTGGTTGTTGAAGCTGAGTCGTTGCCGGGGTGCCAACTTGACATGTTTGTCGTTGCCGGGGTGCCAACTTGTTGCTGTAGTTTGTGTGCCAACTTGTTGTTTGTCATTGCCGGGATGCCAACTTGACGTGTTGGGAAAGAGAGAGAGAGAAAGCTCCCAACTATCGTCAAGTTGGCAGACAAAAAAAAATGGGAGCGTAACTTAATACACAGCCCATTGATCGGCGTCCTTGGCCAATGAAGGCCAAGGGGACTGCGTAGCCGACCGTTTCAGTACCCGACCACCTCCCCAGAATCTAGTGAGAAATCACTCTCTTGTGACAAGGAGACCAGCAAGAGAAATTGGCTAAGCTAACCGAAAAGTCTCTATAATAAAATACTACGAGGTTAGCTAAAGAGAACTAAGGTCTAAAAATGACTAGTAGTATATTACAACTAGGTTTGTAATATAACCTAACTAAAAAGGGGATTTGCTAGTCCCTCCGACATGTTAACAGTGTGTAAGGAGCATGAATGAGAGGTCAAGGTTGAAATGACCTGTTCCTCTGCCGGTTCAAGGATAGAAGGAGGAGGTAACTCCGACAATCGCATGTCTCTGTTTTCCTGAATATTTACTTAATTTGGTAATTATTAATTGTAAGTTGTTATTGTAAGTTTTTTTATTATTATTCTAAAAACAATATACTGTAATATATAGTGATGAGACAAGGAAATAATTTGACTGAGATAAATAATCAATCTCAAAAATACTACAAAATAGTAGCAATGGAATGAAAAAGTAATATGAAGTGAAAATAAGGGAAATGAATAAAGTACAGAGTAACACTGTTTTTTTAGAATACTTGATCAAGTGAAGATTTGAAATTTTAATTTTGTGAAGTATGATGAATTTGTAATGGAATGTCAAAAGGGTAAATGCTTCTTGTTTGATAGTAACAGTGGAATAAGAGAAAAGTAATCTGATGTGAAAATAAAGGGAAATTAATCATGTATAGTGTAACACTGTTTTTGTAGAATACTTGACCAAGAAAGATTAATATTTATTTAACAAATATAGAATGAAGAATGGCTGTAAAATTTAAAATAATGTTTCTTATTACACAATCTGTGGAAATCAATGTGATATCTGGAATCTGGCAATCATTATTTTTTTTATTTATATCAACCAAACATTTAACCTGGAAATTAAAACATGGAAAAAACAAACTTTCTTGCATACACTTAGGCTCCAATCAGACCTGGAGTGAAATTTATATTTTGAGAAAGTTTTCCAATCCCACCACCAGAGCTATGACAACAAAGTAAAGCATTTAAAGCATAGTGAAGCTTTACTTTTACTTCTAAAAAAAGATAGAATGAGGAATCAATTTAAAATATAAACTAATATAGTATGTTTGTAGAAATCAAGATGGTAATTTGAACTTAGCTATCATTAGTTTGTTGATATGATTGCATGTGTGTGTGAGACAGCATGTACCTAAGTGCCATATTTCCATTCTGGGTACATTATGATGACTGCATCATTGGAGAATTGATAGAATTAATTAATCAATTCTAATTTATGCTGACAGTCAATCTCATTATATACATATCTAGCTAAGCAAAGAGATCCACTTCAAAACTGCCATTTGGCTTCCAATTAGTCAATGATCAATAAACTGAAATTCTTGTTAGAAACAGATTTTTTGTTTATGATTCACTTGATGAACTATGATGTCTGAATCCTCACTGGAATGGTTTCTGATGAAATGGTCAAAATATGGTTTAGCAATTCTGAATATTCATCTATTTTTAAAGATGGTAAAATTTTGGTTTCCTTGTTATTTATTTTTCTATCACTACAATTTTATATCTGAACTAATATCTTGAATCATTTCTGAGTAAATAAAAAATAATTACTGAAATTGATAAAGTAATTATAAACATCACCAATGGAGCAAAATAAAAAGGAAAACATGGCTATGCATGATTTTTTCTTGTTTGTTAGTGCTAAGAAATAAATTTGTTTTTGACCATCTCTCAAATTTAATAAAAATGAATTATTTCACCTCTAAATTTCATTCTTCTAAAGCTTCAAATCAGTAACTTTGATTGACTGATTTGTTTTTTATGCTTTATCAACCCTTTGCAGGTTATTAAAAGCCAGAAAATATTTTTAGATGACATGATTTTTTCTTCCTGAGGTACTAATAATTTAGTGATAGAAGCCTTACTAATTAACACATAGCAGGTGAAGAGAAAAGGTGGTTTCCTACCTTTCTCAAGGGTATTTTCATGTAAGTGAATATAATGAACCCAATGGGAATTGAAACTTGGCTCATCTGTTAACAATTCTAAGCCATTATCCATTACACCCCTTGCACATCTACACTTGCAGCACCTAATTAGAAATCATTTTTTAAATAAAGGTTATAAAATTTAAACACTTAAATTTCAACTTATATTTATTTTAAAAGAATTTTAACAAATATTCTACTCTTGAGGTGATCATATAATAATTTAAAACTTCCAAAATATTAATTAAATATTCAATAATTAGTCAACCCATTACATTATCATTTAATACCATGTTGCATTATCATTTAATATATAATCATTACTTAACATACATTACTTAAGTGTTGCATTTAATACATACTCGTTACGTAATATAAAGGAACATGATTCTCAACCCCTTATCTATCATAGCACACCCCACTCCTCTAACTTTTCTCCTGTACCTGAATAAAGAGTTGCAGGAAAGTTTTTTTTTCTTAACCCTGTGTTTATCATGTTCATTCAATGACTTAACATAAAAGATGGTGGCAGTGAGTAAGTCAGTCATGCACTACAATTCTGTAAATGAGGACTTATCCTTTAAAAAAAAAAAAGAAAAAAAAGGAAGCCTTCACATAAAATGTTCCAGTTACATTGAGTATTGGAAAGAATTACAACAGAGCCAAATCAATCATAAAGAAAAAATTCATTGTAGTCAAGAATGATAATAATTATTTATTTTAAATAAAGAACAAATAGATATAAACATGTTTTTGCTGTGTATAAATTTATTTAAATATTGCAGTTCACTTCTCTTAATATTAAATATTATTAGGAAAGAGTTGAAGATTTTTGAAGTATATCAATTTCAAAATATATTTTAAATTAGCTTAAAAGCTGCCCTATTGGGTGACATTTAGGGAGGAGTATGTGCGATAGGCAACAATAAACTACAGAACACAAAATTAATCACTGTATTCAATATTTAAGCTGACATTTTAAAAGTTCAATGATGATTCTTCTGCTGCCACTTTAAAGATAATTTGATGTACATAGGTCTTTATTTTCCATACAAACATTTATTTTTATTTCATGTGTGACTTTTGCTGGTTTGTGCAATTAATTTCAATTATTCCCAAATTTATCTCCAACTTATAAAAACAGTCATCATACAAAAAAATTTGTCAGAAAAAAATCACAAAAAAAAAAAAAAATCAAAAAAAATCACAAAAACCAATCACAGTAATGAAAACTTGAAAGTTCAAAATTTCAGGATTGTGCATCTGGATCTGTCCCAGAATGTTTTTAATTTGCTCATGGAGTTGGCCAAATTCCAAAATGGTATGATATATTGGGCTATGGTTTCTAGGAGTAAAGTTGAAACACTGTAATTTTTTTCATTTGAACATGAGCTATTGAATGTTAGAGTTGTGTCCCTTTAATTGTTTTTATCTGCCAAGATGGTGGAATTTGAAAATAATTGCAGTAATGAAAACTGACATTTAAATTTATTATATAGAAGTAAGTACATTTCTGTTACACAAAACAACTGCTTGCTTTAAATATTTTCTTAAAATAATAAATAATGTATATATGAGTTTTTCATCATTTAAGATAAATCTGTTTCATAACAATGTAAAAATTCCTTCATTTATTTAAAGTCTACACATGCAGACAACAGAAAAACAGTGTAAAAACCAAAAGTTAACTTTTAAAAGTGTTGTAAAGCATAAAACTTTGAAAATATCCAAAATGCAGAAAATTTTTGAAAATAAAGAAAATATGCCCTGATCAGACAAAAATAAAGAATTTCCCAAGCTTCATGAAACCAAATAAAGGAAAGGGTTTATATCCTAACAGTAAAGGATATTGAAAATTGAATCAGTGGATAGAATTCAAATTCTGGTTGACTCTCAACCAGAATTTGTGTTTATATATCATTAAAAACCCTGAAAGAAATGTTCTGAAGAAAAGTATTAATTTGAAAATAAAGTTGATTTTCTTTCATTCATATATTAAACAGTAACTCCCATAATTTTCATACACTTGCTTGAATTCTTCTTCAGAACTTTTTGACTGAAGTGCATAAATTTAACATTTATAAATTTTATATTTTCTTTTTTGATAGGTTTTCAAATCTTATATTTCAGTTGCAATTTCAAGACAGTGTTTCATCTGAGAAATTCAGACAAATTAAAATTGTTTTGTCTAAAACTACACAAAAGAGTGCTGGAAAAATTCTCAATTTCATAATAGCAATAATAATAATAATGTTTGTATATTTATATTCTGTGAAAATGTTGATCCACAAACTTGAGAACCTGTTTTTGTATTAGCATGTTTATTCTTAAAGGAGTAATTTCTACAAATATTGATTCATATAAATAAGGTTTAAAGAAAGGGTGTATTTGAATGTATCTATCTTTTCATCTGTAGATTTTTTGAAAATTCAAATTCACCTAATATAGCAATGATAATTTCTTCCAGTGTGTACATTACATGCCTTTTCAAATTTGAAGCTTAAGAAAATGAAGCATTACAGAGTTTAGAAAAATGGTTCTCTCCAGTGTATATAAGAAAAGTATTTTTGCATTTGCAAATGCTGATTAACACACTTCACAAGATTTTGGTTTAGTGTGTGTTTGAATATGATACAGAGATGAATTTAGCACAAAATATACTTAATATTTCCCAAAGATACGGTTTCTCTCCATTAGTTCACATATAAGATTATGGAAATGCAGCCCAGAAACTTTACAAAATTATGATCACTCTGATGCAATAAACTTGAATTTCCTACAAATGCAGATCCATAAAATTGAGGATTTCTACATAGTGTGTGTTCGCATATGACGCTCTAAATGAGACTTCCGTGAAAATGAAGATCCACAAACTTCACAAGAAAATGGTTTCTCTCCAGTGTGTGTTCGCATATGGCTCACCATATTTGAAATCTGTGAAAATTTGGATCCACAAACTTCACAAGCATAAGGTTTTTCTCCAGTATGTGTTCGCATATGATTCATCATATGTGATTTCTGTGAAAATGCAGATCCACAAACTTCACAAGAATATGGTTTTTCTCCAGTGTGTGTTTGCATATGGCGTACCAAATGTGACTTGAGTGAAAACGCTGATCCACAAACTTCACAAGAATATGGTTTCTCTCCAGTATGCGTTCGCCAATGCTCCACCAAATTTGACTTCCTTGAAAATTCAGATCCACAAACTTCACAAGAATATTGTTTTTCACCAGTATGTGTTTGCACATGGCGCACCAAATGTGATTTTACAGGAAATGCAGATCCACAAACTTCACAAGAATAGGGTTTCTCTCCAGCATGCATTCGGATATGCTGCAAGAAATATGATTTCCTTGAAAATGCAGAACCACAATCTTCACACGAATATGGTTTCTCACCTGTGTGTATTTGCACATGGCGTACTAAATGTGATTTGACAGGAAATGCAGAGCCACAAATTTCACAAGAATAAGGTTTTTCTCCAGTGTGTTTTCGCATATGCTGTACCAAAGTTGACTTCCATGGAAATGCAGATCCACAAACTTCACAAGAATATGGTTTCTTTCTAGTGTTTTTTTCCATATTGTACAATTATCTGACTTCACTACACACATATGTTAATTTCACAAGAACATGAATTCTTTGCAAAGTTTGCTCATATACAGTGTCTTGTACTGATGATTTCTGTATGTGTATTCTTATATGGTACTTCAAATGAAAAAGTAGATCCAGAAAAATTATAAGAGTATGGTTTTTTCCTATGTGTGTTCACATATGGCACATGTTGAGATCTGAAAATGCAGACCCACAAACTTCACAATATGTTTCTCTCCAGTATTTGTTTTCATATGATACAATAATCTGACTTCACTACACAGATTCACAAGAATGATTTCTTGGCAATGTTTACTCATATGTAACATTTTGTGGTAAAGACAAACTACACATTTCAAAGTACATGCTAGTAAATTTTCACTGAGAATGTAGATATTTTTTTTATATAGATGCTATAGTTTATATTTCTCTGTTTGTGATGTAAGGTCATTTGTCTTGTTTTCTTTCATTTAAATTCACAATAATAATACTTTGCATCTCAGAGTATTTTGTACAGCTGAAACATCTGTGAAGAAAAAGAAAGATATATTAGTAGAGACAGTAACTAATGTATTAATTCAGTTTATATTGTAATAGATACATATATCATTATAAAATAAGGCTAATTTAGTCTGGCACAGGGATACAATAATACAGCATTCAGTGAAGAACAAATACATTGCAGTTATTTAACAGTTTCTCAAACAAAACTGCTTAACCATCATAACTTGTGTAATATATAAATGTAAACTACTGCTGTTGACAACCCTTTATTGTTGACATATCAACACATGTATCAACTTACTACAATCCCCAAGCTCTGACCTCTGTCTCTCCTCCTCTTTTTCCTCTCAGTCATGAGTCACTAGCCTTTTTTAGTAATACCAAAGTCACAGATCATCTGGCTTTCTGTCCCTCCTCGGTTGTGGCTGGTGTGTTGTCTTTACTAGGGTTGATTCAGGTTTCTCCAAATCTTATCTTATTGAGGGCAAAGTCTCATGTGAACCACTTATATACATTGTATACCATAAGATTGAATAATTCCTGTGGCCATGGTAAACTTTTGTCTCATGTCCAAATGCAACTTCTCAAGGGCAACTCCTTCAATAAAATGCACAACGTTATTGATAACTCTAACAACAGGTTTATTGAATATAAAGAAAAACAGGTTAAATAAAATATCTCTATTAGCCACTGCAAATGAAAATACTCTTCTGCAGGAGTGGTGATTTGGAAATTCTGGCCACAACTGTTAAAGTAAGAGACAGTACATAGACTTTTTCTCAATTCTTCTGTCATGCATGTGTCTACTCAGGCTACTGAAATGTGGGTGTGCCTCTCATGTCTGACATCTGCCCCCAGCTCAGGAAGAATGACCATGGAACAAAATGTACACTGGCTTTATATAGGGAAATCTTTTCCAATTACAATGATTAACAACTTCCGCTACAAAGACATGCCTGAGAAAATGACTATTCACAATGCCCAATTTCTCCATATTCTCATAAATTGATCAGCTAGCTTTTCTCACTAGCACCAGAGATCCAAAATAATGATAACTATAAAAATTGTAGATGAATGTCACAGAAAATGGCAAATCTTAATCTTATCAATTTTACTAATTGGCCTTATGGTATTTCCTTTATATATTCAAAGTCTTCCTAGATGTCTTCTCTAAAGATAATTAAATACTTGGGCTGGTCAACATAAACAAATACCAAATCTTGGGGTTTAGCATAAAACAGATGTTTTGTTTCTTTTTCTAAAATAATTTAGACCATTATTTTCTGTAATGTCACACATTCTCTGGTAACATCCGAATAGTAAGTTCTCCAGAAGAGAAGGAATTCAGATAATACATTAATTGCCTTTTTTCTTATCAGCAGGTAGTGGATAGGGTTGGTAAACTTGATTTTTCTCAATTTTACTGAATTTTGTTGAGTTAAGTTTGGGTTCATTTCTCCTTGGAATTGTTATTAATTTCATTTTAATATTTTAAAACATAAACTTTAATGTGTTTTATTTTAACTTTCTTCTCAACTATTCAAATCCACTCTAAGAATTTTAACAATTATCATCCAATTAGTCATCTCTCTCAATCACCTTCCTGTAATTTTATGCATTTAAACTGAACCAGTGACATTACATAAATAATTCTAGATGTACAAAGGTATATCAGAATATATTCAAACATTTTCATATGTCTTGGATATCAATAGAGTTGAAGATCTGATAGAAGATATTTTTTATTAAATAGAGATGTTTGAAAAATCAATATATTTAATATTGAATGCCATTTTCTCATATGAACATCTTTTTAAGAATATTTTGAAAAGTGAATGTGCAGTAATAGTATTGTCAAGTGAAAAAAAACCTTCCTTTTGACACAGCACTTTTGCAGGTACATTTGCCAAATATTTTTTATTGTTACATGCATTAATTTTGTATGGAAGTTCAAGAAGATTATTCAACAATTGTGTGACAGAAATCTATCAATAGTATCAATTTAATAGGTGTTTATTAATATTTCCCATTTTTTATATAGCAATACACCCTTTAGTTTCATAAATTTTGAAATCAAAATAATTAAAGTGCTAATAAATTTTTATGACAAAGGTAAGAAAATGAAAAATAAATGCGAGTAAAAGTTAAAAGTATCATTTAAGAATTACTTTTAATTTCTTTTTTATACTTATTGTAGCAAAAACATAATATTCATTCTACTGAGTTTCATAGAAATCTAGAGAATTAAAAAATATGCTTATAAACTTTTAGTTATATAAACATAGACAATACCAATTTCTAAATGCTAATAATTTTGGTTTTCCACTTTTTATTTTCCATTTACATGTTTCTTTTTGTTTTTTTTTATTTAAAGTTGGGTGTGACCATATAAGTCTACTGTTGTTGGTGTATGACATTTGTGAAAGCTCTTATTTATTTTTGCTGTGTTTTAATTGGAAAATTAAGGATGACCATAAATTTGTACAGGAAATTTGAGTGCATTTTATGGTGAAAAACATTGATTTGGAAACTCTTGCAAAAATCAGATAATTGTCAGATTTCAATTATTTTTTAAACATCAATTTATAGAAAATATTTTTAAATATATTTTTCTTTAAATCTGTTACCTTCCATCCTGATGCATGAAATTTCAAGAAGTTTTTTAGTGTATCATTTAATATTTATCATTTAATATGTATCATTTAATACTTATAGTAGTAATGAAGACACGTCATTGGCAAATTTAAAACATTAAATGTTTTTGGTCAAACAGGACCCCTAATTACAGAAAACCTGCTGAGTCATAAAATAGAAAATGCAATGAAACTAAGACATTATTTAATGAGAAAAGCTTATAATTGCTTTTATGAATAAAACATATGAATACAATTTTTTTTTATGAATAAATTTTTATAGACAAAATTTTTTTATGAATTTTTTACAAGAATTTTGATTAGAGTAATTTATAAACTTTTTAATTTGTAGTTGCGAAATAATACTGTTATTAGATTAAAACTGACTTCACTAATCATAAATGGAAAAGCTTACTGGAATACAACAACCCCCACCAGCATTCTAAAAAGAATTTTGATTTTGTGTATGTGCATGTCTTTGAACATGAACATGTAGATTTTTGTAAATGTCGATGTCCATACGCAACATTATCAGAAAATGTGTGGAGCACCTGTGATAAATGTAAAATATATTTGGAATTTTCTAACATTTTTGCAAGAGGCATTTTTATAACTAAGACAATAAAGTAACTAAAAGTCAATAAAATATTAGATTGCTTCAAACATTTTAAGATTACTGGGTAGTTAAAAAATCTATGTAAAAAGTAAAAAGTCATTCCCATTTTATTCATCATGTAATTCCTGTATGTTCTGTCCCGTTACTTAAATTTCCGAAACATCAGGCTTCCAATAAATCATTTCATATGTCAGAAAGTTAACCCCTCAGTATATAAAAAAAAAGAAAATATGGTATGCTGCTATATTTTTAAAAAAAGTAAATAATATTAGTTTCAGTCCAGATTAACTAAACTTTAAATACATTAATGTTTTTCAAATAATGTTTCAGGAAAGTATATTTCATTTTTTTAAATATTTTTTTAATAATGAGAATTATGTTGTTGGCAAATCTGTCAATATGAATGAATTTATTGATTTTACAGGTAGAAAAAAATCTAAGTAGAAGAAAAAATAAAAAAAAGATTCCAATCAGTTAAGATTCAAGATTTTTCACTTTTTAAAATAGGTACCACCACTTTCTAAAAACTTCCCAAAGATGCATTTTAAATAATTTTAATGCTGTTTTTTAATATAAATTTCAGTTTTATATAGAAGATAATTGCCAAAAGCTAATCTGAATATTAAAACTTAATTTCTGTGTACAAGGTTTATCTGAAAAGCAATGAAACTGGGTGTGCTGTGTGAGCTATGGCCAAAATAAGGATAAGCGGAATTCTGTTATCATCTAGCATGATATCTTTGGAGTTTATAACTGTAATCTAAGTTATCTGCAAACATTGAATTTATTTTCACATGCAAGAGTAGCGACAGGACAAATTATGACTGCCTCACCATGGCAATGCACCTGCTCACAATGCCTTGTGCATCCAGGTTGAGAACATCACCATACTAGAACAATCTCCCTATTCATCTGATCTTGCTCCATGTGACTTTTTCTCAAGGGAATCATAATGGAAACCCGTCTTGGAAGGTGTGGAGGCCATCAAGAAAGCCTTAATGATGAAGTTGAGGGGGCACCCAAGAAGAATCCTTCCAGCAGTGCAAAGAAACATGTCAGAAAAAATGGAAAAGGAGTGCATTTGACTTGAGGGGAATTACTTTGAAGGGGAAACCATGTTGTTTGGAATTGAAATAAATTGTTTAAGTGACACCAGTCCCATTAATTTTCAGACAGACCTTGCATAAATGTTTTAGGCATTTTTACAACATTCAAATGATTTTTATTACTCATTGACTCATCAAGCTGGCATTGTATACAAAAAATGTGAACAATAAATTTAAACTCCAATATTTGTCCAAGAGATATGTTTCAAATGATAGAATGATATTGTAATTCTACCTTGTGTTCAAAACAAAGCAGGAAAAAGTAAAAATAAAACCAAAAGAAATATGGAAGACCATCAGTGCAATAATCAGGAATTTATTTATGTTTAAAAATAATTTTTTTTATTCTTATATAATCAATAGTTTAAGAATGATTTTTTATTCTTTACATTTTTATTAAAAGTAGTATAAATGAATAAATCTGAAGGCATAAAGAGGCAAAACAAAAATAAAGCATTAAAAAGGTTTAAAATTTTTTGAAAATTCATTTTTAAAAAAATGAAAAATCTTTAAGCTTTCATTTTATTTTTAATTACAAGCAAATAGATTAAATCTAATATTGGAAATACAGTGTAACCCGGATATAAGAGAGTTGTCGGAGAAGAAGAGTTGGATAAGATTAAGAATAAGAGAGTTGGAGAAGAAGTCTCTTATATCCGGGTTTCTCTTATATCCTGGTTTGGTCTATTTTATATACATTAAACACAGGCTCTAATTTGGGACCAGAGAAAATCTATTTTATATCCGGGTTTCTCTTATATCCGGGTTACACTAATCGTATTGGAAATAAGCAAAATACTTTGCTCTATTTCAAACTGAATCTAAGTTGAATAATTTTTTTCTGAAATCACTAAAATCGGCCACATTGATAAATAAATATTATTTAAAAAAACAATATTTATTAAAAAAATCTTTCAAAAATAAAACATACTTTTCTGAAACTTTATTAGAGGAAGATTCTCCGATTTAAGTTTTAATTAATCTGAATTGAAACAAATATTACTTATTTTTAGTTTAAATTTTAAACTTTAAAATATTGTAGAAAAGCATTTTTTTAACACGGAGGTGAGTGTTTTTATAACATATTTTTTCATAATTTTTCCTCATTAAATTTTAACGAATGACATGGAAATTTTTAATTATGAAAAAAAAAAAACAAACAAAAAAAAAACTCATATTTTTAGGAGGTCAAATATTTTCGCTGTTTTACTTTTCGATATGCTCATACTTAGACAACTAGTCACTCAACAAAGTCAAAGAGAAAGACAACTAGAAAAAAAAACCATCAAAATAAAAACAAATTCAATCTAATTTTCTTTCGTGCTGTTTATATTTCAAAATTTCTGACAATAAAGCAAAAAAGAAAACTTTTTTTTAAAATTCTTTGTGTTAACTTAAGTTTTTTTAACAGAAATTATTTCCTCCTAAATAACGATTTTTCTCATAGCGTCAAACATCCCCAACATCTGAATATCATTCTTATTTTTATATTTTACGATGCTAACTGCTGAAGGAAAAACCTGAGAGACAAGTATTATTGATTTCCTTTTCTATTTTTTGTAAAAATTACTAGTATTTTTTCACTTACCTTTCAGACCAGGAACTGGATCAACAGATACACAAAAAAAAAGTGATTTCAGTGTGCTCAAATGATTTTTTTTGTCTGTCAATTTAACATATTGTTCATTCTGTTCATATAATCATGTTGAAGTTGAAATGAATAACACAAAATTAAAAGAATGGAAAACGATGATACAAATGTAAAATTACTTTCAAGACAATATTCGCTTGATATTTATGACTAAACGGTGTTTGATAAGATTTGGTTCCTTGTTCCTTAGTCACATCATGTTTTTAAAACCTATTTTCCCTGGATACCTCTGTTTTAAATAGACGCCCCATTTTGAAATTATCTATTACGTCTAACGGTCTACGCATTTATTTTATTATGAAATTTATATTTATTATGAAATTTTATGACATTTTATTGATTTGTATTATTTTTATTATTAATTCTTTTTAGTTTTTATTAAATTGTTATATAATTTTTAAATAATTCTTATTTTATCACAGTTCTGAGTTTTTTAAATTTTGTATATTTATGAAATTTTTTATGTATTTTAAATTTCATTATTATTTAGGAAATTATTTACATTTTTTGTCTTACTGAATCCACAATGACCAAAAAAATAGTAAAAAGAAATAAACTGCATGAGTAAAAAAAAACTGATTTTGGCAAACTTGAACCTTTGTACCCACAAAACAAAAAGGACAGTTTTTCCATTGACACCGCTATTATTTTAACTACCTTCACTCCTTGGCAATGTTAATCATTTTAATAAAACCTGAACATCTTATTAATTTTTTTTACTAATCTTCACACAGTACAAGGCCCAAGGGCCACTCAATGTAGAGGGTTATTGTACAAAGTAATATTAATGTAAGAAAGGGCAGGATAATAGGAGAGATAGGCAGTTAAATTCTAAACTTGAAGAGGTCAAGGTATAATTATCAAATAAAATTTCAGTTCAGGAAGACACGTTAGGAATTGTTGGATTATTACCTCCTGATTAATAAAATCTCACTACAGCGAGATTCCAGAATTATCACACCCCTGACGATTTACATGCGGTATGAGATTTGAAAGACTCAACCTCTTTCTCGGTGACTTTTAATGTGGGTCAGCCAATTTGTATTGGTTATAAATAGAAATAAAAACTGACCCTCTACAATTTTTACAATATCAAATGTAACAAAGACAACAACAAGAGAAATAATCAAGTAGAAGAAATTGTGAATTTGTTCAACAATAAATATTTTTTATAAACACAACAGTGCAAAAGTTGATAAACACAATACTAGAGTTCTTCTTTGTTGTGTGTTGTGGAAAGAATTTGAGTTACTGTACTGTACATGTGAAAATGAGAAGGTGTAGTTATATTTGTTTTTATAGGGAAATTAAACAGTTGTTTTTGTATTAAATAGAAAAACTATTGTTCTTGACTCACTGATTGTTATCGCTCATTAAGCAGGGATTCTTCTTGTGGAATAAAATCTTTTGTGGGAGTGAGCGTTAAGCCTGGAAATGGTTGACAAGGTTTGTTGTTGTATTGAAGATAAAGTTCGTCTCCTTTGCTGTGTTGATTTCCAATGAAGTCAAGTGAATTGGTTCAATATTTTAAGTGCCCACTGACCAAGTCGCGTCGAAGTTTCGTTTTTATTACTTCTCTTGGTCACATGGTGAGGCTCGTGAACATGTTTACATTTTATGGCGTCAACTAGAGGTCAACATTTGGTTCGGTACCTTCGGACGTAGTTGACGACACCTAATTAATATTTTACAACCAATCAAAATACATCAGTTGTTATATTTGGTTGGGAGCCTCTATGTATTTAGCTTGCACAAAATTTAAGATTTAAAAAAAAAATGTAGGAATCTGATTCTACACTTTTCATAGCAAAAAGATGTATTTTTATCACTCTTGCAAAATGTGAGTAATCAACTGCGGACACTTGCAGAAGTTGCTTTGAACTTTTCCAATTTCATTTCCTTTCTCATCTTTTCTTTTGTAAAATGTCCTGACAATATATTTGTTAATATTTCTTTGTACAAATTCTATAGATGAAACAGGAATGTCACCTCTACCTGAGAAAATAACTGTTATAAAAAATTTCCCACACTCTGAGTCAACTTGTTAACTTTGAAGGTTTACTGGCATGACAAATTACTAAATTTTTTTGCTACACTGGTCATCAAAGTTAGCCCCACTAACAGACAAAAAAGCACTCAGAAAAATAATGCAAAATTTTTACTTCAAGGTCCTGCTTTAGACACTTTTCACAAAGCAAAGAAAGCCTTGGTGAACTTTGTAACATTAAAATACCTAAGTGATGACGAAAACACAGTGCTAACTTTAACAACAGGTGTCTCTTCAAACGCTGTTCATGTCATTTTACAGTAAAATATTAATGGAGAAAACAAAGCTAAATTCCTCACAGATGAAATTTTCAAGAGAACCTCACTATTTAGCTATTCAACATTTCCATCATATTTTAGAGGGACATGAATTCATGGTATTTACTGACCATAAGCCATTCACTTATACCCTCTACAGCAAGCCTGACAAATATTTGTCACATGAAACAAGACATCTCAACTGCATTTCACAATTTACTTCAGACCTACAATATATAAAAGGTGTAGAAAATATTGTTGCAGATGCACTTTCTCAAACTTTCATATACTCAATAAATAGGGAAAGTTTAAGCTACAAGACTATCACTGAGGAACAAAAAAGACTACACTTTTGCAAGTCAAGGAACTGCAACTTGAAAGTCTACCTATTCCTTTCGGACATTCGACTTTATGTGATATGAAAAAGGTTACCCTTGAATTTCGTTATGTAAAAAAATTTTCAACCACCTTTATGGTTTATCACATCCTAACAGAAATCAAAGCAAACCAACAGACAACTCGCCCACACGTAAAATGTCAATACCTCCAACAACAGCAAAAAGTAATTGCACTGTACATTGGCCATGACAATTAGAGACATACATAAGAACTTTTCACATTTCATTTCTCATCTTTTCTTTTGTAAAATGTCCTGTCAATATATTTGTTAATATTTCTTTGTTCAAATTCTATGTCTTATTATTCCTTTGGACTTATAGGAATCCACTAAAAATTGTTAGTGGGTCAAATACCAGGAGCTTATAACTTCTCATTAAAAGAATATATATTTGCTACAGTGTATAGAGTTGAAATATACATTAGAAGGAACCAGAAACCCAATCCTAAACAAGAAACAAGTGATTACCTTTTTATAAAGTCCAAATCAATTGGTAATTAGTCAATGTTTTGCCAATCATTCCAATAAAAATGTAATAGTGTAAATAAAGAATCTAATAGTGTTTATTATTTTTGTTGTAAATTTTCAAGAACAAAGAAAATGTATAAATTCACTCTTTTGAACAGCAATAACAGTTTATCTCTTGTTTCCTGCTTAGGATTGGGTTTCCAGTTCTTTCTAAAATCATTTTGTTCTCTTTCATTCCTAGTAGCTTCTTGTATCTTAGTGGCATTGTTGCCTTGCTTTTGGGGGAATATATCTTTAAAAAAAATATGTGGTAAATGTTATAATAAGAATTAGAAAAGTTTGTAACATAACCTGAATTCATGGTTGCAACTATCAATTGTTCAAATATGCTTTATAATTAATTTGGTGCAAATCTTCCACAAAATCAGGTGTCAACTATAGGAATACTTACTTTAAAGGAGGAATTTAAGCATCATTTAATGTTATTTCAGACTCTTCTGTTTTTTTCTTCTTATAACTTTTTCCTTTTTTCTTTTTTTGCCAATCTGCCAAACAATTTCTGCTTTTCTTACTTGCTGGATATTCTGGTAGTTAGTTTTTTGACTGCTGCAATGCAGTGCCAATTTAAAGTATTTTATAAATTGGTTAACATCCAACTCATTAATGAATTCTCTGATCTGTTTGGCTTTGTCACTTATGATTGTCCAACATAGAAGGAAAAATCTCAGTTCAAAGCAGGAGTGGAGACACTTGAGGAGGCTGGATATCAATGGTTTCTGCTCAGTCTAAAAAAGTAATTGGTAGTGATTTTTCTTGAAAATGGACAAAATTTGGCACCATAGAGCTATTTAGTGCCAGCAGAAAAATGTCTGCAAGTACATTCATGCTGACATGACTGCTACACAGCAGCTTTATCAACAGTGCAAAAGTGGGAAGCTGAATTTAGGAGGGGTAGTGAGAATCTTGAAAGTGACCAAAAGTATGAACATTTTGCAACTGATAATATCAAGGAAAACATTGTGTTCTCCACATGCTGATGGATGACAGGTGACTGACTATATATCAAATAGCCAATACTATTAGCCAATCCTCTGATAGAGCTGAGAATATTCAACACAATGAACTTACACAGTTGGTGCCATGTTTTTTTCACATCTGTTCAAAAGCTCCCCAGGCTGATCATATCATTGGAAAATCTGCCATTATTTGAGGCAGATACAGCTGGTTTACTTGAATGTTTCTGAACCCAGAATGAGTGCTCAGTTCATCACGTTGAGCCAGAATCAAAGAAACAATTCATGCAGTGGAAACACTACACTGCACCTGCTCCAAAGGAGACTAAGGAGATTTCATCTGCAAGAAAGGTGATGGCTTCAGTATTTTGGAATGCAAACGGTATTGTGTTTGTTAACAATCTTCAAAAAGGCCAAACCATCAATGGAGAGTACTATGCTAAATTACTGAAGTCAAGATTGAGCACCCACGAAAACTGAAGTAAGAGGTCTTGTTTCATCAAGACAATGCTACAACACTTAAGTCCTTGGTATCAATGGCCTCTATGCATGACTGTGGCTTTGAACTTGTTGGTCACCCACCCTATCCTCCTGATTTGACTATCATCTGTTTCCCAATGTGAAAAATACTTAGCTGGGAACAAGTATCACAGTGATCAGGATGTCATATTTGCTATCGATAATTTTTTTGACCAACATGATGAACAATATTCCTTGAACAGTCAGATGTCAGTTTAGCTGAAAAACAAAAAAAACAAAAAAAAACCTAAAAATATTTTTCAGCACTAATATCACTCCTTCATAGTCAACCTATGAACTTTTCAGTCCAACCTTGTAAAGCAAGGTTCCATTTTGTTTTTAAAACACACTCATTTGTTCAGATTTTCTCAAAATGTATAGCTCAAGTTCAAATCCTGTCAGAGGGTACATTTTCGATATTGATTCCTGGAGTGTATGGTTCAAAGTGAAGTAAACAAGGTGCTCTGGTAAAAAAGTATCTTTCAACAATACTTCATAGGCTTTCACTATTTTTTTAAAATGACATGTCTCTTCAGGACGTAGGCAACAGTTCTTTTCCCTATCTGCTAATTGCCATGCACTCTCGAGAAAGAAAATGGAGTGGCTTCTTTCTCTTCACCTAAGGTGAGAGAACTGAATATACCCTGCTATTTAATCTATACTTGTAGATAGAACTGAGTGACACATGTCTTCCACAAATTTCATTTAACATAGTCACACTAAATGACATCTTCTAAAAATATATTATACAAGTCGTTTGATGTTCATATTCACAGAAGTTAATCAGTGATAAATACAAAGTCTGTGGCACACTGTTTATACTTGAATAAATTCCTTAAAATTACAGAGACTATTGAATTTTGACAATTAAAATTGAATAGAAATAAAATTTTGTAGAGTATATTTAGTCTACAACTTGGAAAAAAGGAGTCTATCTTTTCAAATTCAAGGAATTTAAAAAAAATATCTCAGATGTATTTAACATATATCAACGTCACAAAGGTATTTAACATTTCACAGATGTTAAATATTTTAAGGCCCTGGAAAGGAATGTTCTTAATATTTTGTTTATGTAAAAGAAATATCCATATTTACTTGATTTTTGAAATAAAAAACAGATGATTTAATTTCATTTATTCCTATAAATATCTTACACATGTCTTTTGATCTCCATATTTACAGAAATTAATTAGTGATAAATCAAATTTTTTGTGGTACACTGTTGATAGTTGAATAACTAAAGAAAGAAAATAAGCTTTCAAAGAAAAGCTAGTGGAATTTTGAGAATTAAAATTCAACAGAAAGAAAATTGTGTAGAGTACAATTCAGTCCTTTTGATGTTTTGTCTTCAACTTGGTAAATGACTCTAACGTTTCATATTTAAGGAATTAAAAAAAATCAACTGTTTAACATATTTTATTTAAGACCATGAAAAGGAATATTTTATGTAAAAGAAATAAAAATACACATTTACCAGAATCTTTATAGAATATTTTATTTCATTCATGTATAAAAAATGAATTTCAAAAGTTTTGTACATTGACTTATCTTGTTTGCATCTGTATGCAGAAGATTTGACAGACCTGCAGAAAATTAACATACATTATATTTTCTCTTGTAATATGTTATTACCTTTGTGCTTTCAATGCAAATTTCAATTAAAACGCAGATTCGTACATTTCAATGATAATTTCACACGTATCTTTCATACTTATAGTCAGTGAAAACTTTGATTCTCTCCAGTGTGTACATGCATTTTTGGAACTATATTAGGTACATATCTTGTTTTTTTTATATTTTCCATAAAGCATCGTAGACATAAATGTGAAAGCTAAGTACAAAAAAAGAAAAACAAAAAAATTAGAGTGCTGAAAATTCTTAAAAATAACAAGTTAAATAACTGGTTCACTTAAGTCTAAATAATTATGTCACTTTTGTCCTTCGGTACGATAACTTTCCCTCATATAAGCTGTTAACATGTGATGAAATCATCACTTGTCAAGTGACACCAAATGTTAAAACCTGCTTTGTCTTATTTTTAAACTACATTTTTTCAGTGCAGAAAAGTAAGTAATGTTTGTTTCAAAATATTTTGAATAAACTTTACAATTTCTAATTTTCTTAAAATAAATTTTGAAAAAAATTATAATTGATTTTTAAAAGAATTTTAAATGGAGATTTTCATTTTTGTTTATAAAATGGAAAAAAATTGGTGACATGATCGATTTTCTGTTAATTTTGCTGACTAAAAAAAACAAGATTTTTAATGAAAATTTCAAAGTGCTAGAAATGATTAAAAATGTAAAAAATACCCCCGAAATACTTTCATCTTTCCTCTTGATAATAAACATTTAGACAGTAAAAAATTATTTTCATCAGGTTTAAGGTCCTCTTTCATAATGCTATGCACTTTTTTTTTTTTAGAAAGATATATATATATATATATATATATATATATATATATACATCCATACACAAACACGGATTTTTAATTCTCACATGAAAAGGAACATAGGTTTGAACCTTGCTGGAGAACACATTTTCTTTATTAAGTTTTCTCAAGTGTTCAGGGCAATAGACATAATAGAGACTGTTTAAAAAAAACAAAAAAAACAGACATCAATATGAAACACAGGCAGTGTCGGATTTCCCTGCAGGCCAAAAGTTAGGGCTTCAAAATCTAGTGAACCTCCAGCTATAATTGTTTTGACCCTATCATATATCTTTCTTACACATGCTATCATAACACATTGTTGACTTTAAATAACACTTCAGTAATTTTAAACACCCATCATAATTCTTGATTTTATTTGAATTGTTTAATTTTTTTTTTTAATCAGTTTCACCCCAAGCAAGGCAGTACAGCCATTAACAAGCAATGGGCTACAGGTGTGAAAGAACAGAAACATTAGTAATGAGTAGAAAGAAAAACGAACAATCAGGAGGACAGTAGATAGCGATTGACATTGCATTTAAACTTTTGCAGATTAAAGCTGACTGGAAAGCATGGGGCTAGAAAGGAGTTCCTCAGACAAGAGAATGCAAGAGACTGTCAGCACAGAAGTTACAGCTACATCTAGCTAGCTTGACTGTAAATTGATGAAATCTCACCACCAGTCTAGTATTGAACTTAAATTCATACAATCTAGGTACCATAGCAAAGAGCTCATCTGAACAATTACTATGAAAGTATTTATAAAAAAGGCACAGAGAGACAACCTTACAGTAGTGGGCAAGTGACTGAAGCCAAGCCATCAGGCCAGGAGCAATAATATCAATAATATTGCTGATTCTTCTTTGAATCTTATCAAGACCTCTTCCATTTCTCTGCTTGGGAGAATGGGGAATTTGGAGGGGCCTCACAAGATGAATAATCTGGGGGGGGGGGCTCTCTGCATCTAAATTTGGCACTGATCACTAAAAATAATTTTTGAGGTAATAAAAATGTCAGATTAAAAAGAAATCCATATTTTTTTTTAGAAATATATATCAGGGTAATACAACTAATAAATGTGATGGGCCACATTGATGACAGAAAATTGTGATCAGCAAGTGTGCCTTTTTAAAGTAAATTACTTTGTGAAAAAAATACTGCAAATACACTAATGCATCCCTAAAAAGAAATAAGTTAAATCAAACAGATTGTGCTTTGGTTTTGATAATGTTCAAACAAGCACTAACAGTTTTGTGGGAAGCTGGGTCTCTGGTTTAGATTATTTTTTATACTTTACCCCATACTTCTTTAACGTATAGTCATAGGCAAAAGATAATTTTTAGTTGATAGATCATAAAAAATGAAAGAAAAACTCATAGCTAAGTTTAAAATGCATTTAAAAAATGAAAAATATTTAATGAAGCTTTAATTTTAGTTTTAATACAAAGCTAATAGATTGCATTTAATATTCCCAATAAGCAAAAAAATTTTGATGTATTTCAAAGAATTTAAGTTAAGTGAAATTTCAGTTCACCTCCTAATAAGTGAAAATGCAAACACAAAATATTATATTTCTTAAAAATAAAATATATTTTTCTGAAACATTATTTTATGAAAATTACTTGATTGAAATTTTAATTTATCTGATTATTTGTTTAAATAATACAAACTTCTAATTTCAAATATAATAAAAAATAGCATTTTTTCTTAACATGGGGGACTTGCTGTTCTGCATTATTTATAACTTGATGTTTGGGAAACTTAAATGAAATAAGAAATTACTTGACAAATACAATGTGAACACTTATTTATTTCTATGTAAATCTTTAACTACACAGCAATATTAAAAATTTTGAATATTTTAAGCATTCTATTATTTTATGCAATTTTTAGATACTTCAATTTTGATAAGCTTACTTACAAAAGACACTTGTTGAGAAAATTACCTTTATTTGAGATACCTCTTTCATTTCTGATGATGTTGTATATGGATATCTGTATTTGCAAAAATCACCACATTTATGCCACACACAAATATTTTCTTTTTTTTTTTCAAATACTGAGTCTCATTGAATTGTAATGACCTTTTCCATTTATGGTTAGTAAATACAGTTTTAAATTAATAACAACATTACTCACGCACAACAAACTAAAACACAGTTTTGAAAGTTTATAAATTACCAAATTAAAATTTTTAAAATAATGAAAACTATACTTGCAAAAATTCAGTCTTCATGGAAAATTTATTTTTATTTAGACAATAGCATCCATAATATATTTTATTTAAAAAAGCAATTAAAAACTTTTCTAATTGAAAGGACAAAGATTCCCTGAATCCTGGCAAAGAAATATTTCAAAATTAATTTCACTTTTTTAAATAAATAAATCCTGAGAGTTTCATTAAAATCTGAAAATTATGATTTTTAAGAGACTTTCCAATTCAATATCCTCCAAAAAATATGTTCAAACTTCCTGTACTAATTTAAAGTCCCACTCAGATGCACATACCTGCCAATGTTTTAACCAGAATTTTCAGGGTTCTAAATAGAATGAAATTTCTTTTTTTTATTTAAAACATCCTTTGATCTTTCCTATTAATAATAATAAACTTGACATAAACAGGTGATTTTTTAAAATTTAAAAAGTGAATTTTATTTTGAAACTTGTATTCTGGAGTGCTTAACTTGAGTGTGAAAAAACAGTTTTTTTTTTTACACAACTAATATTTTAAGCAATGTTTATTTCTTTTAAAAAGTGATAATTAGAATTGTAATAAAACCTAAACATATGAAAGTGAATTTATACATCTTGAGAATTGACAAGAAAAATAATAAACACTACTTATTCAATTGTTTATTTACAGTATTTATGATATCATTTATTTGAATGGTTGGCAAACATCAGCTAATTGCCAATCAATTCAAACTTAAAATGGTAAATAATAAGGATTTACTCATCATTGGTTGACATATTTTAATAATTTAGTAAATAAACTATTGAATAAAAATTTTCATATTTATTTCTTTATAAATATGCTTTCATAAGCTTTGATATTTTTGATAAATATTGCATTACATTCATTTTTAATACAGTTGTATTTGTTTTTAGAATGTAGTAAAGATAAAATTATTCTTGTAAATGGATAATTTAATAAAGTTTAATACTTTAGTTGTAAATTCTCAAGGACAAAAAAGTATAAATTCCTGTTCAATATATGTTTAGGTTTTATTACAATTCTAATTATTGCATTTTGAAATAATAAATGTTGCCAAGGAGTTAGTGGTGTCAATGGAAAAACCATCCTCCATGAAAGAAACAATGCAGTATTAATAAGAGTTAAAATTAATGCAAATATGATTTCATAGCTCTACCAATATTTCTTCATAGTCAGCCTATAAACATTTCAGCCAACCCTTGTAAAACAAAGTTCTAATTTGCCTTTAAAGCAAACTCACATGTTTAGATTTTTTCAAAATATATATATCTCAGCTTCAAATCCTGTCAAAAGACACTTTCTATATTTGTTCCTGAAATGTATGGTTGAAAGTCAAGTAAATATGGTGCTCTTGTAAAAATAATTCTTCCAACAATGTTTCATAGGCTCTTTAAAAAAAAATGAATTCAAGATCACTTCAGGACATAGGCAATCATCGTTCTCTACATACTCTTTTTTCCTTACTATCTGGTAATTGCTATACATTCTTGAGAAAGAAAATGCAGTGGCTCCATACACTTAAACTAAGGTTAGAGAGCCCTTTATACCCTGCTATTTAACTTGTAGCTGTAGAGAGAATAAACTGGTACATGTCTTCCACAAATTTCATTTAATGCTATCACAGAAAATGGCATCTTCCCATAAATATCTTACACCTGTCTTTTGATCTCTATATTTACAGAAATTAATTAGTGATAAATCAAAATTTGTGGTACACTATTGATAGTTGAATAACTAAAGAAAGAAAATAAGCTTTCAAAGAAGAACCAGTGGAATTTTGAGAATTAAAATTCAACAGAAAGAAAATTGTGTAGAGTACAATTCAGTCCTTCAACTTGGAAAAATGAATCGAACTTTAAAAAAAGGAATTTAAAAAAAAAGGAACACTGTGTTTAACATATTTTATTTAAGACCTTGAAAAGGAAAGTCCTTAATATTTTATGGAAAAAGAAATCAAAATGCATATTTACCAGAATCTTGAAAAAATATTTTATTTCATTCATGTATAAAAAAATGAATTTAAAAATTTTCATACTTATTTTCTTTGCATCTGCATGCAAAAGATTTGACAGACCCGCAGAAAATTATACATTATAATATTTTCTTTTGTATTACCTTTGTGCTTTCAATGCAAATTTCAATTAAAATGTAGATTTATACATTTCAACGATGATTCAACAAGTGTCTTTTATACTTATAGTCAGTGAAAATTTTGATTCTCTCCAGTGTGTACATGCATTTTCACACTTGAAGAATGTTAAAATGTTGCATTACAGATATTGAAAATGTTTTCTTCTCCAGTGTGAGTTCACATATGACACACTAAATTAGACTTCCGTGAAAATTTACATTCACAAATTTCACAAGAATATCGTTTCTCTCCAGTGTGTGTTAACATGTGGCTAACCAATGTTGACTTGTTTGAAAATGCACGTCCACACTCTTCACAAGAATATGGTTTCTCTCCTGTGTGTGTCCGCATATGACGCACCAAAGTTGAATTTTCTGAAAATGCAGATTCACACACTTCACAAGAAAATGGTTTCTCTCCAGTGTGTGTTCGGATGTGGCGTAACAAATCTGACTTCTGTGAAAAAGCAGATGCACAAATGTCACAAGAATATGGTTTTTCTCCATTGTGCATTTTCATGTGGTGCAGCAAACTTGATTTTTCTGAAAATGCAGATACACAAAGATCACAAGAATAAGGTTTCTCTCCAGTGTGTGTTCGCATATGGCTAACAATATTTGAGATCTGTGAAAATTTTGACCCACAAACTTCACAAGAATATGGTCTTTCTCCTTTGTGCATTTGCATATGGCGCACTAAACTTGATTTTTCTGAAAATGCTGATCCACATACTTCACAAGAATATGGTTTCTCACCAGTGTGTGTTCGCTTATGGTTTACCATATTTGAGATTTGTGAAAATTTAGATCCACAAATTTCACAAGAATAAGGTTTTTCTCCAGTATGTGTACGCATATGACACACCATATATGACTTCCGTGAAAATGCAGATCCACAAAATTCACAAGAATAAGGTTTCTCTCCTGTGTGAGATCGCATATGGTTCATGATATTTGAGATCTGTGAAAATTTAGATCCACATACATCACAAGAATAAGGTTTTTCTCCAGTGTGTATTCGCATATGACTCACCATATGTGACTTCTGTGAAAATTTAGATCCACAAACTTCACAAGAAAAAGGTTTTTCTCCAGTGTGTGTTCGCATATGACGCAGAAGATGTGCCTTCTGTAAAAATGCAGATCCACAAACTTCACAAGAATAAGGTTTGTCTCTAGTATGTGTTCGCATATGACTCAGCATATGTGGCTTCTGCGAAAATGCAGATCCACAAACTTCACAAGTATATGGTTTTTCTCCAGTGTGTGTTTTCACATGGCGCACCAAATGTGATTTTATTGAAAATGTTGATTCACAAATTTTACAAGAATATGGTTTCTCTCCAGTGTGTATTCGTATATGCTGCACCAAATTTGACTTCCGTAGAAATTCAGATCCACAAACTTCACAGGAATATGGTTTTTCTCCATTATTTGTTTCCATATGGTACAATAACTTGACTTCACTAGATAGATTTGCTAACTTTACAAGAACATATTTTTTCAATGTCTACTCATATAACATTGTTTAGTAAAGACCACAAATTTCAAAGTACATGGTTTTTTGCCAGTTAATTTCCCCGTAAATCTTATACACCTCTTTTACATAGAGATTGTAGTTTATATTTCTTCGCTCTTGATATAACAGCAACAGTCTTTTTTCTGTGATTGAAACTCAAAATAATAACACTACCTCAAAATATTTTGTACAGCCAAAACATCTGTGAAGAAAAAGAAACAAAAGTAGAGACAGTAATTAAGGTATGAAATCAGTTTATATTGTAATAAATATATAATTATACACTAAGGCTAATTTAGTCTGACACAGGGACACAATAATGCAGCATTCAGTGAAAAACAAATACATTGCAGTTAACAGTTTATAAAAAAAATATCATAACTTGTCTAATATATAGTTCTAGATATAAAAAGGCAAAATATATGCAATAATTTTCATATTTCTTTGGATATCAAGAGTTGAAGATATCACATAAGATATTTTCTTATTAAATAAAAACATGTTAGAAGAATCAAAATATGTAAAACTTTATGCCATTTTCACATGAAAAAATCTTTTTAAGAATTTTTGACAAGGGAATATATAGTGTCAATTGAAAAACCTTCCTTTTTCCACATCTATGCAAATTTTTTGTTACAATTCATGATTAGTAAATATTTGTCCTGGGTATGATGATAAACTAAATCCAGCAACATGGCCTCTGATCGGGAGATTGGAGGTTTTGAGGAGTGTGGAACCACTCAGTTGCTGTTGTTCCTAGCTCCACTCTGACCCGAAGTGGTAGCACCTGTTAGGGGGGGGGGTCCCAGCTATGGGCAAATAGCAAACCCCAAACAAAACACTATGAAAGTATAAAAATACCTGTTTATAGTAAAATGATCAACAGTACCTTTTATCTGTAGTTGGTCATGCAATTGTATTCAAAAATATTTAGTTGAAGCCATAAAACCGTGTTCAAAATATTTAAATTTCTGCATTACATAACTGATAGAGGTTGATAGGCCACTAAACAAAATTAACCAAACATGACCTCTTTCATGTCATTAATCCATATATTGTAAAATTTCTTAAACAAATCACATTCCAAAATATAACTTCAATAAAACTGCAACATAAAACACAAACCACCATCTCTAGTAATTATATCCATACAAACATGTACATGCATAAAAGCCGAGTATCATCTACCATGTATTATAAAAGCAGAATAACATATATTTTTATTACTTCAAAACTCCCAAGAAAATTTAATTTTGGCATTACTCCAGTAATTTCTATCAAGAAAATTTAATTTTGTTTCTATATCATTAATACTGTGGAACTTCATCTGCTGTTTGTATTCCAAGTCATCAGCAATACTTTGATCTAAAGCTCTTTACTTTAAGAGTAGAATTCTCTAGTCGAATTTTTCTGGACTCTGGTGACTCTCTATAGGGGGTTAGTGAAAACTGAAAATAAATATGAAAGACATTTTGGTAAAATTCTAGTGATTGCACTAACATGAAGAATTGTTTTCTTAAGGCTAACAGTATTTGTGGTATCAGTTTTGTTGTCAAATGATGATGTTTCTCACCTTATATCCTCAGGTCAAAAATGCAGTTCACATATTTATCTTTTGGAAATTAATATACATTCACTTTTGGTCCATTTTTATAATTTCCTTTTTGGGACAGTACAACCATACAGCGTTTTTATTTTTTTTTTTTGTAAATTATTTCCGGGAAAGAGTTTAAAAGAATATTTAGAAAACAAATAAAAAATTGGCACTACAGTGTAACCCGGATATAGCGACAAAAAATCAAGCCGAGTCAAGAAAACAGTAAAAAGAAAAATTAAGCATTTCTCCAAGTTTATACTACTTACATCAGCAAATAAGCCCCCACCCACATCAACAGGTCTTCTTCTATCTTGGTGGTGTTGAGGTTTTTATTTTTTGTCTGTAAGAGAGAATATGAAAATTTGACATCGCCTAGGAAGAGAAAGCGAAATCGTCATTAGTCATTTACACAATATAAAAAGAATTTTCCGCCTTAAATTTTACAGAATAACATGGAAATTTTTAACTAAGAAAAAAAAGTTTATTTAATTTAATGACGTTGAATATTTTCACTTTTTTCTTTGCGATATGCTCATTCATGGAAAAAACAAAACAAAACAAACTTCAAAATAAAAAAAAAACAAATTCGATCTAATTTCGTTTCGTATTGTTTATTCCAAAATATTCTTTAAAATATCTGACAAGATAAAAGTCCTAAAACGAATTTATAATTTTTATGATTTTGAAATTATTTCCTAAATAAAGATTTTTCTCTTGTTATGCATTAAAGATCTCAACATCTGAATATTATTTTATATTTTACGATGCTAAAAAAGAGAAAAAAAACTAAGACACAAGTCATTAAATAATGATTTCCTTTTTTTCTTTTTCTTTTTTATCAGAATTACTTGTATATTTCCACTTACCTTTCAGACCAGAAAATGGATTATCGAAAAAACACAAAAAAAGAGATGATTTCGTTGCGTTCAAATGATTTTGTTGGCATTTCTTTGCCAACCGAGTCAACTTTTGTATTGTTCGTTCAGTTCATAATAATGTCGAAATGAATGGCACACATAAAATAATTAAGGTATGGAAAACTACAATAAAAATGTAAAATTACTTCCGAGAAAATAATTTATGAAAGAAAATAAACGGTGTTAGACAAGATTTGGTCCTTTGTGGTTAAAATTAGGGACCTTAATAATTTACTTTAAATTTTAATAATATATTTAACTTAGTGGCTACTCCTGCTTGAATAGACGCCCCATTTTTATTTTAAAGTGTTTATATGTCTGTCGGCCAGCATATATAGAAATTTCGGATTTTTAGCACAACTAAAACGTGATGGATCACATTGATTGCAGAAAAATAAAATTAGTCTATGGACAGCAAGCGTACATTTTTTTTTTTCACTAAATGACTTCGTGAAAAAGTACCACAAATTTTAATACAAATCCACTCAAAAAAAAAAAGGAAGTTTTTTCTTAAACCAAAATATTGTGCATTGTTTTTGATAATGGTGAAACGGTGACTGTTTTGCGGGGAGTTGAGTAAGAAAAAAGTTTTAGATTATTTTTTTTTATACTTTACCCTATGCTTCCTTAGCTTTTGGTATGCATGGCTAGAGACAGGTCCGGCTTTAGGTCAATTTGACTGATTTCATTCAATTAGGCCTCACCCCTTGGGGGGGCGTTTGTGGTAACATTTTTTTTACATATATTTTAGTACACAGCGTGTGCAAAATATATGGAAACAATTATTTCACAAAATATGCATTCTATAAAAAAAGTGTTTTAAAGGGTGCTTCTTAAAAATGTGACATAAAAATATTTTGGATTTTTTTTATTGAATTTGTATTTTGATTTGACATCATATTTAAAATAACATTAAAATTAATAATAATAGACTTGATTTTATTTATATGGGAAATCAAAATATTTCATTTAAGAGGTCATAGCTTTAAACTTTAAAGCTATGGCCTCTTAATAAAATATTAAATTGTCAAAATCTATCAGTAAAGTTTACTGACAGAATTTGACAATATTATCCAGTATTATTTTTAAACTGATAATGAATTTAGAATATATAATAAAAATATGGAATGCTATTTAAAAAATACAATTTATTATGTTACAATTTTATGAAACACCCTGTGTATTTGAAATTACTTTCAACATACAGATAAAACAAAGATTTTTACAACTTTTCAATTAATTTATTTTTCAATAACTAGCCATTTTTACAATATCAGATGTATTTTGTGTTCATTTTAATTATATTTATTATCTATTTATATTTAATTTTAATTTATTTAACTTATTCTTATATGGCCTCAAGATTCCCAAGCTTCAAATATGAGTAGAAAAGACTGAGAGATACAGGCAGAAAGTGACAATACGAAGAGAGCATTAGCAAAAGCTAAGAAAACTGAAGTGATGGAAAAAGGTGGCTTAGATTTCTTTGCAGAAATATATCAGATAAATCTGATGAAAATGACCTACAAAAATCTGCAGAAAATAATAAAAATTCAGAGACAATGGAGACAGTGACATTGAAGAAGTTTTAACAGTTGAGTAAAATTGTAAGGTCACTTCTAGTGATACAAATACTACAGAAGATCCTTCCACTTCAAACTTTACCGATGGGCCTTCAGAATTAACTGAGGATGCTGCAACCTGACCAGAAGTAATAAGTCATGGAAATTATTTGGTAAAAAAAGAACCATCAAAACTTTTTAGGGAAGATTTCCTGAAAAATGAGAGTGGAACACATTTTTCAAAATTTCACTGCAAGAGAAAGCTCCCAAATGTTGAAGTCATGGACTGAACATGGCTGTTATACTCAAGTGACAAAGTCATTTGTTACTGCTGTAAACATTTTGAGTTTAATGTAACAGCTACACTTGCAATTTCTGGTTTTAATAACTGGCCGAACATTCATACAATACTGGAGAAATCAAAAATGTATTCACAAACAATGTTGAACTGTTGTGAATTGCAAGAGAGATTGTCTGTTGAAAAGACTATCAATGAATTACAAGAAATAAAAGATAAGAAATGAATCATACCATTGGTATCTATTGTTTGAGTGACTTGTGGCTACCATACAGTTGTTGGCAGAAATAAATTCCATGGGTCTGATTAACATAATGACACCTTTTTAGGTGTCATTGAGTTCCTTGGGAAATTTGATCAGATAATACAAAAACGTATATGAAAAGTCTAAAACAAGGAAATACATGATCTTTATTTGGGGAAAAACATCCAAAATGAGCCGATGAGGAAAAGCTGTTCAGAAATAAATTATTTCTAGAATCAAGGCCACCAAGAAATATTCTTGACTGCACCTCTGACATCAGCCACCAAGAGCAAATGGCATTGGTTAGCAGATATGTAGCTGATGGTACAAAATCAAATATCTCAGTAGGATCTGTCTATATTTCTGCAGCAGGAACATATGAACACTTCATGAAGCTTATAGAAGTGGCAAGCAGCACTGGAGAACATTTGTTTAACCCTCTTCCGAAGGAATCTGAGGCATTAGGACTGAATGTTAAAAATATCTGTGGCCAAAGTTATGATAATGGGGCCAGCATGAAGGGTCACACCCCAGGTGTATCAGTTATCTCCTGTTAATTTCCCTCTGAAAGTTCTCCACTGCCTTAACCAGGTATTGAACTCGCACTTTTTGGGTCCTGTCACTGGATCTAAGCAACGCCTTTATCCACTGTGCCATGTGTCCTCAAGGCCACATGGCACAGTGTCAACACAAAATATTTTAAAAAAATATATACTTTTTTGATTAGAAATAAATAATATTTACTTTTAGTTTAAAATACAGCAGAAAAGCATTTTTTAACATGGAGTTGTTTTTCTGATGTATTGATTGATTTATTGATAGCCTGAGAAATTTAAGTAAATGTAACAAAACTGAAAGAAATTACTTGATAAATACATGAATGTTTTTTATTTTTACATAGATTTTTTTTATTAACAACCCAATAATCCTAAAAATTCAAAACATCTTAAGCATTCTAATATTTTATTGAATTTTATAACTTCACTTACAAATGATGCTTCTTGAGAAAAAGTTAGAAATTTACCAATATATTTTATATTTATTACTGGTACCTCTTATTTTCTGATGATGCTGTGTATGGATATCTGTATTTACAAAAATACACACACATGCACAAAAAAGTATTTTTAAAAAACTGGGGTTTGTTGATTTGTAGTGAGCTTTTCCATTTATGATTAGTAAATAGTTTTTAATTAATAACAATATTACTTGGCCACAAAAATTAAAAAATGGTTGTAAAAGTTTATAAATTATTCTAATTAAAATTTAAAATAATTGAAAACAATAGTTGCAAAAATTCAGCATTCATGGAGATTTTGTTATCTTTAGACAATATTATCATAATATATTTTATTCATAACAGCAATTAAAAGCGTAGAAAATAATATTAAATAATATCTTAGTTTTAATGCATTTTTTATTTTATGATGCAAGGTAAAAAAGAAAAAATTCAAAATTAATTTAATTTATTTTTGATTAAGTCCTGAAAGTTTCATTAAAATCCAACAATTATCTGATTTCTAAAAGAATTTTCAAATCAATGTGTAAAAAAAAAAAAAAAAAAAAAAGAAAAAATGTAAGTTTTTTACTAATTTAAAATCCTGCTTTAATGCTCCAAAACAGGATATAAAAAAACCTGACAATACAAGGTGGTTTCTTAAAATTTAAAACAAAATTTTATTTTAAAATTTGTAATCTGAAGTGCTTGATTGATATGAAAAAGTTTTAAAGAATAAATAAATACTGTTTTGCAGATATTTGAAAATGGGGAGTATGAAGATGTATTTTGGGGGGGGGTTCTATTGGATTAATGAATTTAAATAGCAAATTGTACCTCACCTATCAATTTGCATAAGTTTTCAGAAAAAAATAGTTTCATTTTATTTCTAGATCTGGAGTGCTTAATCAACAGTAATATGGAAAATTTGTAAAAACAAATTGATTGTTTCTAATTGCAATTTCATTTTTTTGGTGGAGTTTTCATGTAGGCACTATACTGAAACTCCACCTAAAACAAGAAGTAATTTTAAAATGTATTTAAAAATTGAAGAATATTTCTTGAAGTTTAATTTTAATTCTAAAATAAGAGAATGAATTTAATTACTTTGATACATTTAAAACTGAATTTAGATTGATTGGATTCTTTTTCATTGCTTCTTATCAATACAAAGAATATATTCATCTATACTGATAAATCTGTCAACACAAAATAATCTTATTTTTAAAAATAAAATACACTTTTCTGAAATTCTATTTGAACAAAATTGACTGATTTAAATTATGTAATACAATTAGAAACAAATAATACTTACATTTAACTTAAAATATAGTAAAAACAATATTTTCTTTTTAGATAGGGAGCAAGGTTGTGATTCTGATGTGTTGAGTAGTTTTATTGATGACCTGATGTTTGGAGAAAATTAAGTATGTGGGATCAGAAATTAAAGAATTTACTTGATTCATACATGAATGCTATTTTTTTCAGTTTTTTCACAACTCAGTAACATTAAAAAATTAATAAGGATTTTAAGCACTCTAATATTTAACTGAATTTTAGGGATTTTGTAATCTTACTTTCAAAGACAATCATGGAAAAAATTGTTACACTTAAAAAAAATTTTATTTTATTATAGATACCTCTCTTGTTTATAAAATTTCATAACATTTTATTGATTTATATCATTTTATTAATTTATTTCATTTAGTTTTTATTAATTTGTTACATATCAATTTTCTTCATAACTTTTATTTTATATCAGTTCTGAAATTTTTAAATTATGGATATTTATGAAATTTTTATGGCATTTTAAATTTTATTATTATGAAATTATTTACAATTTTTTGTCTTATTTAATTTATTTTAACACCACAAAATAATAAAAGAAATAAACTGGTTTCATATATGCATCATATTGGACCATCATATATGCAAAACAACAGAGTGGCTAAAAGACAGTTATTCCATTGACACAGCTATAATTTTTAACTACCTTCACTCCTTGGCAATGTTTATTGCTTTAACAAGTGATGATTAGAATTGTAATAAAACCTAAACATATGAAAGTGAATTTATACATTTTCTTTGTTCTTGAGAATTAACAAAAAAAATAATAAACATTATTTATGTATTATATTATGTATTAGAATGGTTGGCAACAACATCATCTAACTGCCATTTAGTTTTTAGAATGTTGTAAATATAAAATCATTCTTGTAAATAGACATTCTATTCTTTTTGACTTTATGTCACCTATGCCTGAAACATAAGCATTAGGAGCTTATGTCTTTTTTGCAAAGGATTCACTGATGATGCTTTCATCTTAGTTTTATGTGTTGCCTCAGTGATCACACACGGAATCTACTTTATGGCAATAGGAAAGTAAATGAAGCCAAAATGCTAATTCAGGACAATGACATTGTAGAGTAGCAGTAGAGCCCGGCGTTGCCCGGGGATGTAACAGTAAGAGATAGATCAAGTATCGACCATCATAAAGACTGAAAAATAAAATTGACAAAGATTATTGTTTAAGGTTGACGGACACGCATGTCTTAATTAGTTTTTTTTTTTTTTTTTACTTAATTGGTCAAACTCAAACAAAACATTGTTTTCAATCGTTATGAGTCTACCGATTGAATAGAATTTTATTATAAGCAATTGTCTTGTAAATGGAATTTTAAAGCATTCTGAATGTAAAAATAAAGAAAAAAGTGTGCAAGACAATAAGAAACACTACATGCCAAAAAAAAGTGAAGTTTTGTTGAAATCGTTTGAAAAATGTAGGAAATCTGATCCCATATATAAAGGAACACACACACACACACACACACACACAACCTGGGTTTTATAATAAGTATAACTCGATATGAGATGTCCCCCTTTCATTCTCGACAGCAAAGCCTCTTAATTGTGTTTTCAAATTGATTTTGTGAAAAAACAATTGTGTTTTTCCAATTTTTGGCACTATCAGAACCACCGCAAGGTAATTTTACGTAGTCCTGTGAAGTTTTGTTGAAATCGGTTGAAAAATGTAGGAAATCCGATCCAATATATAAACGTACAGACACACACACAACCTGGGTTTTATAATAAGTATGGTTCTTTTTGGGATTTAATCAAGAATGTCTAAATACAGAGTAGAAGCACTAAAACAGTTGTGACAATATTCAATGCATGGACTTTTAAAAACTGTTTGTGACCCAGAAAAATGCTGTTTTTATTTCGATATCTTCTGGATTGCCTCACTCAGCATTATCATTCTATTGTGAAGTTTTGTCCAAGAGAGAGACCTACTGTAGTCTATAATTTGTGCTAACTGTGATACTTGTCCAACTAACAGTTTTCATGTACATCGTCAACTTGAAGGGAGTAAATATCATAATAAAGATTTGAAAATTCCATAATATACAAACAACTACAAATTCCGGGTTGAAAATTTTATTTCATTCCTGTATAAAAAATACACCCCAAAATGTTCATACATGGTCTTCATTGATTGCATCTGCGTGCATATGTTTTTGACTGATCTCAATGAAATTAATATACAGACATGAATCCATCATTTTTACCATTGTTTTACCCATATCTGGATATGGGTAAAGCAATGAACAGGGATTGTGTTTTGATTGGCCAACAACATAGTTAAAATGAAAAATCTCAGTTCACACCAAAAGTGGAGACACTTGAGGAAGGTGTCTGTTTAATGCTTGCCAATAGATATTGCTCTTTGCAGGAGGAACCACCATCTGATCCAAGCCTATTATTACCACTAGGTTATGAAAAGCTTCACAATACATCATCACTGGACTGAAAACTTCATAGGCTAACTATGTAGGAGAGAAACGAGAGCTGTGAAGTCTAGCATGCATTCATTTCAACTCTTTTTATTAATAAATGCATTGTTTCTTTCAAACTGACATCTGAATGTTCAAAGAAGTCTTCGAAAGTAACTCATAGTGACTTCTTTAGGGAATGGACAAAATTTGGCATTGTCGTGGTATCTAATAATGATTTCATGTATAGTGAAACAGAAAAAAATTTACTTGTGTGCAGTTCAATCAATCACAGAAAATGCATGATTTTAACCCCTTCAAAGAATTACCTGTGTATAGTGTGACCTCTCATTTTTTGCATAAAATCTGATCACACTATGCTGAAGTACATATGGTAAATGAGATGCTCTTGTAAAAAGAAAAAAAAAACCTTCATCCAACAATGCTTCATAGACTTTCACTTTTTAAAAAAAATGTGATGTCTCCTAGTGATGTAGGCAACCGCATGCTCTTTTTTCTTTGTATCTGTTAATTGCTATACATTCTTGAGAAGAAAATGGAATAGCTTTTTTCTCTTAAATTGACTGAGGTTTGAGAGCCCAGTTTATCCTGCTATTCAGTCTATAGCTGTAGAGAAAATAGACTGATAAATGTCTTCCACAAATTTCATTTAAAGTTGTCACAGTAAATGACATCTTCCACTGAACATCTTATAGCTGTCATTTCATGCCCATATTTACAGAAATTAATCAGTAATACATGTAAAATTTAATGTACACTGTTTTTAGTTGAATGACTACAGAAACAAAATTAGCTTTAGAATTACAGAGGCAATTGAATTTTGTCAAAATTGAACAAAAACAAAATTGTGGAGTACAGCAGTCTTTTTAATGTTTAGTCTTCAAGTTGAAAATTGAGTGTAACTTTTCAAGTTCAAGAAATTAAAATAAATGTCACATGTGTTCCATATCTCACATATGTTAAAATATTTTATTTAAGACCCTGAAAAGGAATGTTCTTAATATTTTGTTTATGTAAAAGAAATCAAAATACATATTTATTTTATAATTCATGTATAAAAATTTTTGTAAATTGACTTTTCTTGTTTGCATTTCTATGTGAAAGGTTTCACAGACCTGCAATTAATAAGATACATTATATTTTCTCTTGTGATATGTTATTGCCTTTGTGTTTTCAATGCATATTTCAATTAAAATGCAGCTTCCTACATTTCAATTATGATTTCACAAGTGCCTTTTATACTTATAGTCAGTGAAAATTTTGATTCTCTCCTGTGTGTAGTTTCAAACTTGAAGCATGTTGAAATGTTGCATTACAGAGTTCACATATGGCACATTAAATTTGACTTCCATGAAAATTTACTTTCACAAATTTCACAAGAATATGGTTTGTCTCCAGTGTGTGTTAATATGTGGCTCAGCAATGCTGACTTATTTGAAAATGCACTTCCACACTCTTTACAAGAATATGGTTTCTCTCCTGTGTTTGTTTGCATATGGTACACCAAATGTGACTTCCATGAAAATGAAGATCGACAAACTTCACAAGTATATGGATTTATCCTTTGTGCATTTGCATATGGCGCACCAAACTTGATTTTTCTGAAAATCTAGATTCACAGACTCCACAAGAATATGGCTTCTCTCCAGTATGTGTTTGCATGTGGCGTAATAAGTCAGAATTCTGTAAAAATGCAGATGCACACAATTCACAAGAATATGGTTTCTGTCTAGTGTGGGTTTGCATATGGCGAACTAAACTTGACTTTTCTGCAAATGTAGATCCACAAAATGTACAAGAAAATGGTTTTTCTCCTGTGTGCGTTCGTATATGGCTCACCAAATTTGACTTCTGTGAAAATTCAGACCTACAAACTTCACAAAAAAATGTTTTTTCTCCAGTATGTGTTTGCATATGGCACACCAAATCTGACATCTGTGAAAATGCAGATTCACAAACTTCAAAATGTGGTTTCTTTTTAGTGTGGATTTGCATATGGCGTACCAAATCAGACTTCTGCGAAAATGCAGATGAACAAACATCACAAGAATATGGTTTCTGTTTAGTGTGTATTCGATTATGACGAACTAAATTTGATTTTTTTACAAATGCAGATGCACAAAATTCACAAGAATATGGTTTTTCTCCAGTGTGTGTTCTGATATGATACTCCAAATTTGACTTCCGTGAAAATTCTGATCCACAAACTTTACAGCCAAATGGTTTTTCTCCAGTGTGTGTTCGCATGTGGCACACCAAATCTGACTTCTGTGAAAATGCAGATCCACAAACTTCACAAGAATATGGTTTCTCTCTAGTATGTTTGCGCATATGTCTAACCAAATCTGACTTTTGTGAAAATGCAGATGCACAAACCTCACAAGAATATGGTTTCTCTCTTGTGTGAGTTCGCATATGGCGACCCAAATCTGACTTCTGTGAAAATGAAGATGCACAAACTTCACAAGAATATGGTTTCTCTCTAGTGTGTGTTCGCATATGACGAATTAAATTTGACTTTTCTACAAATGCAGATCCACAAACTTCACAGGAATATGATTTTTCTCCAGTGTGTGTTCGCATATGACACTCCAAATTTGACTTTCGTGAATATTCAGATCCACACACTTCACATGAAAATGGTTTTTCTCCAGTATGTATTCGTATGTGGCGAATCAAATCTGACTTCTGTGAAAATGCAGATTCACAAACATCACAAGAATATGGTTTCTCTCCAGTGTGGGTTCGAACATGGCGCACCAAATCTGACTTTTGTGAAAAAGCAGATGCACAAAATTCACATGAATATTGTTTTCCTTGAGTGTGTATAGGCATATGAACCACCAAATGGGATTTGTCTGAAAATGCAGATCCACAAATTTCCAATGAATATGGTTTCTCATTAGTGTGTGTACAGACATGTTCCTTCAAATCAGATATTTGTGCAAAGGAAAACCCACATATTCTGCAATATGATTTCTCTCCACTGTTTCTTTCCATAGCACACTCTAAATGTCACTTTACTGGAAGGATTTACAGCCTTTCACAAGAAAAGGGCTCCTTTCTAATTTTTCCTCATATGTAATACAAAATTGATTTGTTATAGGAAAGGCAAACCACATATTTTACAAGGACATGAGTTTTTGCCTGATAATGTTCAGTTGCTTTAAAGATGTCAATTCAGTTTTTTCATGAAGATTGCAGTATATGAATATGCTTCTTGATAAAAAAGTACATATGCTTATTTTCTTTCATTCAAACGGATGATAACTTGTCGATATCTGATGATTTTCTGTTCAGCTAAAATACCTGTGAAGTAGAAGCAATAAAAGATATATTAACAGAAACAGTGAATAAGAAATCATATATATATATATATATATATATATATATATATATATATATAAAAGAAATATGTTGTAGTGGTTCCAACGAGAGAAAAGTATGTATATTAAAAAAGAAGGGGTGCCATAAACGTTTTTTGGTTGTAATGTGGATTTATTGAGAAAAAATATTATACTTTGTTTTACATAATTTCACGACACGTGTTTCGATATCGAGAATATTCCACATTGAACATGAAGAAAAATTAATTATTTTTAATAATATGTAAAAATCTCCACTTTCACCTGAAGACGGTTGCGAGACCAGACCAGAAACACGTGTCGTGAAATTATGTAAAACAAAGTATAATATTTTTCTCAATAAATCCACATTACAACCAAAAACGTTTGCGGCACCCCTCTTCTTTTTAATATATATAGAGAGAGAGAGAGAGATAGATAGATAGATAGATACTGATATATATTTTAATAATTGAGTATTTGTAAAGCAATCCCTATTTTGTACAAATTTTGGTAAAGATAACTGACAAGGCACTGCAATTAAATATTTATTTCACTTTTTTTCTGTTCTTATAAGGGTTTTCTTTTCTTGACATAAAGTGTGTAACAATGGCCCAAATGTTCGGATATTCTGCTAGCCATTATCAAGGATCTTTATTTTAAACTAAATGTGCAGATATTTTCTATGCTTTTAGAGTGATGGAAATGTTTTGTTATTTTGCAAACATGCTCAGCACATTGTAGCCATATTCATAGTTGAGCTTTAACTTTATTATTATTAGTGTTTTATTAGGTTTCAGTGTATGTCTAATGACTTCCAATTCAGCAGTGATCAGAGAGGTCTAACGCGAGTTTTCATTATATGCATATCATGGTAAGTGTATGTATGTGTGTGTGTGTGTGTATATATATATATATATATATATATATTGTTACACCAGATTAATGTTCTTTTTAGTTTATTACACCATTTTTCTCTCACAAAAACTTTTGTTTTATCTTCAAGTTTCATTGTTTTAGCTTAACTTTTTTATTTCTTTTTGTTAAAACCATTGTTTTAATTTTCTGGTGTAATTTTACAGCAGATTCTTTAATTTTTTACTCTTTTTTCAAAAAAACGAATTTTAATGTTTCATATTTTGATTTTTTTTTTACACTAATTCTATATTTTTATTGTTAAAATATTAACTGTTAAAGTACATTTTGTTTGGTTTAATTTTTTTTTGTTTTGTTATATACAATGAAAAAAATTTTCGTTTTTTGCAAAAACCATCAAGGCTGACAAAAGTTGGCACATGAAGAAGAATCTCTTTGGAGCAGCCTTGTTAGCCAAGCCGCATGATAAAAAATGGATCATCCCACAAAAGTTGGAGAGCAAACTACAGTATATACATAGACAAAATAACAGTATGGTGGCTAAGAATGGCCATAATTAAGACAATGCTATGGTGGACAAAAATGGCCTTAATCAAGATAACAAGGCAGCTGATAAAGGTAGTCAAGATAATGCAGTGGTTGGGGAATCACCCTCGTGCTGGAAGTCCCTACCAAAATATATCAACATTGCAGTGTTCATGTAGTGAGCCAGAGGTTATAAACATTTGATTAAAAAGATGGATTTTTTGTAGACCCTCAAGAATTGGAGAAGTTAAAAAAACACCATTCAAAATCACATTATACACCAAGACAAACACTTTCATGTACACTCACTCCCACCCCTTCACAATCACCCAAAAAGAATGAAGCTACAAAAAGAAATAGAAGTCCTAACATTTCATTAGCAGAAAAAAAGAAAGAAAATCAAACCTGGGGAAAATACATGATTGCAACAAGTGGAGGAAATACCTGCACAAACATACAATCCAAAAAGACCTCAAGTGTTTATAGAATTTCATGCATATAAATGGGAAAGACATTGAGATTCCCAAAATTTTTTCAAAAACTAAAAAGGTTCTTACAGTTATGTAATTGGGTCTGGAAATGCAGCAGATTTGGGGATTGAAAAGGCCAATACAGCCCTGAAATTATTGCCCCCAGCAGCTTATGTGCAAGATGAGCAAATGAGGAAATTAAAACAGTTTTGTTCAGGGTGGCTACCCATTATTCTTCACTCCTCCCTGTGTAGAAACAATGTTTCCTGGTGACATTGGCAGCCTGTCTCTTGAAAGAACCATCAAGATTGGGATGGGCCAAGGCTCAATGGAACAGGTCATCAGTGTCCCAACCATATTCAATCCAAGAAGTCAACCCTAATTGAACTGAAAATGGCATTCTGGTTAGCTATTGTGAATGTCCAGGGCCTAAGTTCAGAGTCTCACAGGGTAAGACTAGTTCACAATCTCCAGCACCTCGGTGGATGTTTGTTGTCTGCAGGAGACCCAGTTTTCAGCTTGCAACCATGAGAATATTCTGTCAAAGAGGTTTCATCTCTACTCAGCATATTTTGATGGATGCTCAAGAGATGTTTCCTGGTTGGTGAGCAATTATTTGCCTGTGCTCTTGTCTTCGTAGATCCAGTGAGCAGACTTTGTGTGCTGGATGTTACCATAAAGGATAACTCATTGGGATTTATGCACCCAATATCTCTACAGAGCAGCCTGGTTTATTATAGCAGATGGAGTCATTTTTTGACGAAATCTGAGAAGTAATTATAACAGGGGATTGGAATGCCATCCTTGACCCTGATACAGATTGTACAGGGGAAAGGTCGGGTACTAAAAACTGGGATGTGAAGCTATTTTGCAACTTCATCTGTAATTTTGATCTTGTTGATAAGCATCAAAATGAGCACCCTTGGGATATACTGTGGACTTGAACTGTTAGCAGAAACTTGAGTTTAGTAGTGTGCTATAGCTATATCGACCAAGGTTTAGCTAAGTGAGTTGATGTATGGCTCTTAGGTTGTCCAAGTTTTCATTCTATAGTTTACATGGCTTGTCCTGGTTCTTGTAAACTTAGATAAGCCTAAGGTTAGGTTGGCTGATTACCGTAAATTGAACCTATCATTATTTGGTGAGAAAGATTTCCAGAATCAGCTACTACTATTACAGCAGCAATTGATGGTGGCTGTGGTCAGGAATAAGTGGTAGGATATTCTGAAATCTAGTATTAGGATGTTTGCTGTAGATTTTAATTGATGACTCAAAAAAGATTAGAAGCACAAACAGTATATGAAGCTAGAGTAGATCAGGCTATCAAATTGGGAGATAGTGGGGAAGTAGCCATAGCTAGGGCAGAGCTGGCCTCCTTGCTTATCAAGGATCAAGCTCTGAGAGTTAGACTTAGCTTAAAAAGAATGTCTTCCAAGGCAACAAATAAGTCCACAGAATTGCATGTATAGGAACTTTGAAATGTATCCAATCACCATATTGCAAGCCTCATGTTGCTGGATAAGCAGACCATAATACAAACATGGCATATGTGAGGATTTTTGAGAATACTTTCAGGATCTGTTTACCAAGGATCCTGATCTGAGCCCTACTCAGTTTGATGCCTATTTGGCCGACTTTCCCCACCTTGAGGCAGCTGAGTGTGAGGTTCTGGAAAGTTCTGAAGCTGGGACAAAACTCTGGGATTAGATGGTCATCTTCATGAAATGTACTTGAGGCAGTTGCATCATTGTTCCTCAACTGGAACTGATTTTTAACAATTGGATGAAGCAGTGGTCTATACATCAATGCTTCAGCAGGGGTGTGATCAAGTGGTGATGGGAGCCAAGATCAACCATGTTGGTTTGCGATTGGGTACATAAAGAGGAGTTTTCTTCACAGGCATTTCCTCTGGATGGACAGGCCAATCAAGATACTTAGTTTGGTCCCGACCTTCAGTTGAACATGAACTGGTCAGAAGTTAGAGAAAAGGCTGAGGTCACTTCATCCATAAAGGGGAGAACAGACATTTGTGCTTCAGACATCTATCCAATTCTCTTTTACCAACTATCCATGCTTCCACTTCTGTCTTCCATACTACATAAGTTAGTAGGAGTCTTTTCCTCCCTCTTGTAGGGCCTCAAGGCTCCTCAGGTACATCACAAGGTTTGTTACCTCCATCTATTTGAAGGTGGTCTGGATATGCCTAGCATTGCCATCTGTTGGCACATACTTCACATTGCATTCCTAGACCAAATATGTATGCAATTGGATGGTGATGGCAAAGTTCTTTTTGTGGTTGGTTTCTCCAATATCCATCCACTACCCTGGAAGGTATTATATCAGGTAAGTATTTTCACAATCCAAGCCAAAATAGGGTAGATTAGGGTCTTTTTTTCTTTAGCTTCTTCCTGTTAACTTAGCTGGGGTGCTTCTGTTCACCAGCATCTTTAATTTTTGTCCCCACTTTCATTATTTTATTTCCTCCCTTGCCCTTAGGTAACAGAGATGTCAGTTCACTAATGGATACAGGATGCATTTCACTTTTCAGGTACATATTTCATATTTGTTGCATTTCAGTCATTCACAATTCCTTGAATGGCTGAGTGCATGATTGAATAAGTAGAGGAGTTTATTTTCCATAAAGACAAAAAAATGGAATGGCCCACTTGAAACAGAAATCGCAATTATGAAATGGAAATTTTTTTTCTAAGAATCAGATTTACCAACTGCCATTTTTATTTGTGACTATGTCTGCATTTCCTAACTCACTTGTTGACAGATATCAAAGGATAAGGTCAGTAATGTTTTAATAATACAAACTCCTTACATACTGTATCCCTACAGTTTACAGTATTTAGGAACAAAATTTTGAAGTTGGCTTGATTTAATTTAAAAAAAGCAAAACAAAAATTTTATCTTTTTGTTTTATCCTTTCTTTTTCCTATCACACATGCTGACAGAAGTGAGGAGAAAGTTTGTCATTTCAAATAGCCAAATTTATGAATTAGACTTTTTTCAAAAATTCTATTTAATAATTTCAATAAAGAAACCAAACAATAATGTAGCTTTTTGTTTCTAGATGATTATTCAACCACAATTTATTTATGGGAATTAATTTAAAATTGGACTTTTTCTGTTTGCCTATTTTAGCAATTTTTAAAAATGATTTGGTGTCTTTACTGATTTCAACTTGACAACCCTGCGTGCCCACACCTATATTAGTTTTACTCTTGTAAGAATTCCAGTAAAAAAATTTAAAAACAGAAAAAGAAGATAACTATAAAGTTTTTAAAAGTGCTACATGAAACAAAAAAAATATATTTATTCATCTTTGGAAGACAAGACATTTGTTTTACTACAACATCTAGTTTGTGAGTTTGAGTTAAATATTTAATTTTGTTACAGTAATTGCACACAAACCTTTTCCAAAAAATCAAAACCAATTTTTTTTAAAAGTTACCTATGAGCTAGTCTGTAAAAAAAAAAAATACATTTTGATTGCAGAGATCTATTAAAAACAAAAGCAAAAGATTTATTAAAAACAAAAGCATATTTCACTTGAATGGAAAACTGGAATCCTGGACTGATAAAATCGATTTTTTCAAAAAACCTAACCTGGAAAAGCTGCTTTATAAACAATCCACAACCTCCACAACCTCAAAAGATGGACCTTCCCCCTCCAAAAAGGAAACAAAGTCAGATGACTGCACTTTCTAAAATTTGTGCACAAGCCAGAGTGGAACAATTTCCAGAAGACTATTATGCTGATGGCAATGTGCTTTTCTGCAGAATTTGTCATCATAGTATTGACCTTGTTAGGGTGGATATTATAAAGGATCATATTAAGTCTAAAAATCATTTGGCAAAAAAGGCTTCTAACAAGCAAACGAATATGAAACAGACAACTATAAGAACTTTGGTGAAAAGTAAAGATATGAGAAATGATTTCATCTTTGATTTTTTTTTAAATGTGCACAATGTGTGACATACCCGTCAATAAAATTGACAAAATCAGACCATTTTTCATTTAAAGTATTGTAAGGAAATTGATGCTATTCCTGTTGCTAAATTTATTAGGGAACTATACATACCAAAATTGTTTGTCAAAAATGAAAAAAAAAAAAGAAAAATGAAGCCAACAAAACCGTAAGTATCATAGCAAATGAAACAACTGACCAACATGACAACAGCATTTTGAATGTGATTGCAAACATTTGAGAGAAGCCATTTCTTATCAATATTGTTACCATGAAAGAATGCAATCATCAAATTGTACATCAGGCTTGCATCCAAACTGTTACTCATATAGACATTGCATTTAATGATATTACTGCATTTGTGTTGACTGATTCAGCAGCATATTGTAAAATGGTGCATAGGGATGTTTTATCAAATATATTTGTAAAGAGTCATCATGTAACACACATTTTACATCTTGGTGAGATATTCTCACACTGGCCACAATTTGATAATGATGTTCAGCTTAATACTTTCATTAAGTTATTTTTTTTAAAAAAAAAAACTTTGATGAAAACAGCAATATCTGAAAAGGCTTGAATCCTACTTGTCTAAACAAATAATGAAGGTCCTCCTGGTTCCAGTTGTTACACAATGGAATTCATCATTCAATTCAGACAGGTATCACCCTTCATATGTTCAATTTTATGAAGGATTCTTCAAACATAAAAAGATACTGCTTGAAAATAGATTGAATGTTGAACTTAGTAGAAGATAGTAAACTGCACTATGCATCATATTATAATTTACATCTCAATCTGCATTTCATCAATGAGAATGGCACTCATTTAATAAAAGCCTTGGCAAGCTGAGAGGAGATCAAGTCATCACTTACATGTATTGCGTACAAACTAATGGAAGACTTAAAGCATTATCTTGATAGTGGTAGGTCAAAAACAACATTTGGTCCGATATACAAAAAGTCTTCTAACGAATTGAAGATTTTGGATTCAGACTGACCATGTAAATTACTACAATTTTTATATACCTAACATGTGTGAATTGAGTAGACCATTAAATACACTATTAAAAAAGATATAGGTTGGAATTGTAAAAGTCTTTTGCAAAAAATAAAATATATTTTAACTTCTGATTTATCATTGACATATTTTGACTGCAAGTTAGAAATTATAGTTGTGTCAGATTTATAAATATATCAACACAATGTAATTTTCTTTATTAAAAAAAAATCTTTCAAAAATATACTTTTCTGAAACTTCATTTGAGGTAGATTAGCACATTTAAAGTTTAATTAATTTGAAATAAATATTACTTACTTTTAGTTTAAAATCACACAGAAAAGTATTTTTTAACATGGAAGTGGATGTTTTTATGTGTTGACAACTATCTTGATAGACTTAGGAAAATATTCAATGTAATCTAATAATTTATTGAACTTTGTACTTTAAATTTACTTCTCTTATTTTCTAATAATGTTGTGCATACCCATATTTACAAAAAATCAGCACATTTATGCATAAAAAAATTCAAAATTCTGGAGGTCACTGAATTATACTAATAACTAATCTTACAGTGACCTTAAACTTAAGTGCAGTAGCAACCTAAAATAAAACTTAGCAGCAGCTCTCTATCATGATCCCAAAAATAATTCTTGCTCTCTCTTCCAGGTTTTACCTCTTTCAAACTGGTGTCATGAACTTTCCATGCTGAAGCTAAAAAGGCTGTGGACACTTCACCTAAAAAAGTACATTCTCACTGTAACATATTCAAGAACATTTTGTTGTGTATACAAATTACATCTAACAAAAGACACTCTTGTTTTAAACTTTCCTTTTGCATCCATATATCTTCATAAAAAGCAATTAAAAGCTTTTCTAATTAATGTCTTAACTTAATATTTTATTACAATTCAAAGCAGATTTTCAGTAACTGTGAGATCTTGTTAAAAAAAAAGCAAAATTGATGATTTTTAAATTCTCCAAAGACTTCTGTTTATAATTGATATAAACACTGATTGATGAACCCCTACAAAAATGAATTTCTAGAAATTTCATAAATTAAATAAAAGTTGTTTTTACCTAGCTTTTTGAAAAAGCAATATTTAAAAAATAATTTCATTCATTTGTGAATGACTGAAAGTTTCATTAACATTCAGCAATTATTTGATTTTGGAAGAAATTCAAAATATGTGTTTTTCTCCGCAAAATGAGATTAAAATTTCCTATACTAATTTATGGTCACCTGCTGATGAAAGGAAAAAAAAAAAAAAACTAAAAAAACAATTAACCAAAATTTTGGAGTTTCTAAAAAAGATTAAAAATCCTTTGGTGTTGACTGTTGATTTTCTTTTCTCTTCAATAAAGACTTTGACGATAAAACTGTGTTTTAATTAGGTCTGGGGCAGTTTTTCATAATCTATGTTTATTTTGTAGCAAATCTTTAATAAGAAGTGTAAAAAAAAATAAAAAATGTACGAACACCCACCACCTCCAAATCAATGTTGGCACGAGAAAAGGTGCGAGTAATAAAAACTGACACTGAAAAATATTCCCATTAAATTTTCTAATAAAATAATCTTTGTTTTTGGTAAATAATTTAATCATTCATTAATGAATAAATAAGTACAAAAAATTGGTTTGAACTGGATAATTGCTTGATTTTTGGCAAATATTTTTAAACGGGTGTAGTGAATGTTTGTTTTCATTTCGGAAAAAAAAACGCATCTTTTTTTTCGTGTTTGGTTGTAGGTCCTAATATTTTTCAAATATTTTCTCTCCTGTTTTTTAGACTTGTCCACACTTACTTAATCAAAAAGCGTTAAAAATAAAATGATATCCTTAGTTTAGTATGGTTTGTTTATTTTTAAAGATATTTAAAAAAAAAAAATATCTGGCGAGATGAACCACCACCTGAATTTATTTTACGACGCAAACAGCAAAAAGAAAAAGAACTCGTAAATAACTATTTATTTTGTGTTTTTTTTTAATCAAGTCTTAAAAAAATAATTTGTTGTAATGATAACAAATGAGAGAAGGGGTGGTCATTAAATAACGAATTCTTTCTTTTTTTTATGAAAATTGTTTGTATTCTTCCACTTACCTTTCAGACCAGAAAATACGGGTTGATTTCTTTGCGTACAAATGATTTTTTTTTGTGATTTCTTTGTTAACCTACTCAGCTTTTGTATTGTTTCTTCAGTTCATAAAATGATATTCAAGTTAAAACGAATGACACAAAGAAAAAATTAAGAAATGGAAAAATACGATTCAAAAGTTAAAAATTACTTTTGAGAAAATATTTCGCTTGACAATAAAACAAAGGAAGTTAAACGGTGTTAGACAAGATTTGGTTCCTTGTATTGGAAATTATGTAACTAATTATCATGTTTTAATCACTTTTTTAAATGTTATTTTCAATGGATAGTATTTGAAGTAGAGCCGCTCCGTTTATTTATTAAACAAAACAGTATATTTATTTTCGTCTATCAGCATGAATAAATAAATATACTGTTTAATAATCAACAGTGTCTCTACTAAAATAGGAGTATTATTCACTGAAAATAACGTTTAAAAAAGTTATCTGTCGGATTAAAAATCCTATATCTTTAGTTAAAAAAATATAGACGTTGAAGTTTTCAAATAGATACTGCGATTACATTTTTTTCATATTACTATGGTAAATCATGTTTTGACTCAAAAAGTAGATCAGAAGCCGGTTCAGTACACAGTAAGTGTTGCGAAATACTGTTTAGTCTTGCAACCCAAAATTCACTCTGAGACCAATTAATAATGAGAGAAGAAGAGAGCCCGTGTAATGACTCTGTTCTCATAAAGTCCCTCTCAGAATTGTCGAGGTCTTGAACGGTTGTGAGAAATTATCTAAAGGACTCTGAATCGTATGGCACCAGAAAATGTCTCGGTTGTCCACCTAAAATCAGAAATGCAGCCAGATGTTGACTTTTTCGAGAAACTTCTAAAGGAGAATCAAGCTCAAGAGATCTGCAAACATCTCAGAATTTACCCATCACTCCAAGAAGAGTTCGTTAACTTCTCCATGAATCCCCAAATCTTGTGTATCGAAACAGGAAGATAGCCCCTGCTCTACATAAGATGCAAGTAGATTAGGTAAAGGAAAAAGTAACATGGACAAAGGAGAAATGGGAAACCGTGGTGTTTTCTGCTTAGAAAAAGTCTAATTTTTATGGGTCTGATGGCTACCAGTGTTATTGGCATGATTTAAGAAAGGATAAGCAGCTGTTTTTAAAAAGACCATTTGGAGGAGGATCTGTTATGGTTTGGGGAGCATCTACATCTGGAAAGGTTGATTTAGTAGTGATGGAAGGGAAACAAAACTCTGATCGATATATCAATGTGTTGGAAAAAAAGTCTTGTCCCATTTACGAATCATCTTGACACAAATAATGACATTTTTCGACAGGACAATGCAGCCATACACACTTGTAAGCTGATGAAAGACTGGTTTAAAACAAAAAATATTGAAGTTTTGGACTGGCCCACTAAGTCTACAGATTTAAACCCAATAGAAAATTTGTGGGGAATTTTGTCAAGAAGAATATACAAAAATAAATGTCAATTTCAAGATAGAGAAACTTTAAGATCTTGCATTAAACAGTATTGGAATGAAATTCCATCTAAAACTCTCAGAAAACTTATTGATTTAATGCAGTGTGTTGAAGTATTACAATTGAAAGGGAATAAATATAAATATTGAATTTTGTACAATTTTGCTGTTAAATACAAATTCTCAAAACTGTCTTATTTCCATCCTCGAAAACGTAGTTTTCTTAATAACTTTTTTTGTTGGTAAGTTGTTAGACAATCAAATATGTATACTAATACCCATTGGATCTAGGTACCACACACAAATTTTCAGAGGAATTTATGCAATAATAAGAAAATTGTTAACAATTTCATGGGGCGTCTTATACTTATTTCAAACACTGTATGTTTCTGTGGACATAATTACTAGAGGTGACGATGGGTGTGTTTTATGTTGTAGTTTTGCTGAACTAATATTTTGGAATACAGTTTGGTTTCTTTAAGAAATACTAGGATATTATATGGATTAATGTCATGAAAGAGTTCTTTCATGTTGGTTGTTTTGTTGATTTTCTTTAGTGGCATATCAACCTCTAGATGTTATTTAATGACAAAATCTAATTTTATTGTAAAAATGTATTTTTATGCTTTCATGGTGTTTTGTTTTGCTCAGCCTATGTGCCCTAACAGGTGTTACCACCTTGGATCAGGTTGAACCTGGGAACCACAGTAATTAAGAGTTGATTCAATGCTCATCATTGAAATGAATCCCTTTCCATTATCACAACAAAAATCATGATTCTAGTAAAAATAGGAACCATTTTTACAAATAAGGTTGTATTTTGAGGAGGAGGAGGAACCAATAAATGTTTGCAATATTTTGACAAAATTTTTTGGGCAATCAAAATATCTATGGCAGCCTAGAGTTTCATCTACAGATTTGCTATTATTTCCTGTTAATGTGATCTTTTCTGCATTCAAATCCATGATGAAGGAATTCAACCAGGGCAACTGATTGTATCTTTCACATAATTCCCAGCACATGTACTTACATGATAGCTGTTTCTTTCTCAATGCAGATTGTTCTTGTTACACAATCCATATGTAGGGTAGAGTTGGTGAAAAGGGTCTTGTGCCCCCAAACCAAATCTATGATACAGGGGACCCCACATTACTACATCTCAATTTTTATAAGGTATCATTCATATAAAATTGTAACATAATTATGTACAATAACCGATAATATGCAATATAGGTGAACAATTCAACTAGAAAAATTAAAAATAATTAAAGTGTATCTAGATACAAATTAGACAGATGTTATAATAGATCACTCCATCTTCAATAAATCAACAATGTTGTGTGTCAATTTTTAACATCAACTTATAATTGTTCTTGTTACAAAAGTTGAATAATTTTAACAGATTCAACACTGTGGATAAAAATTAGTAAATTTCATAGTGCATTAGTAATTAGTAACATTTTAGACTTAGCATGAGCCAAACAAAGTAAATGGTGTAAATAAATACAATACCTCAACTGAAAAATATAGAAAGATATTGAGGAAGAAAGCCCCGTATGTGTAGATGAGCCAGATAATCCTAAGGAAGATAAAATCAGGTGCAGAGTCTGCTTTTGGCAAGACTCATTTTTGCTAGCATCAGAGATTTTTGTACAGATGTTTCCCTGGTGCATTTTCTTTTCGAAGTTATGTACTACCTGCTATGCTGTCGTTTGTAAGGCACTGGGCGCCTTTGTCATTATTCAGTTTTTTTATTTATTTATTTTTTACCTTTCTCCCTTCTCAGCCTGTTAAGCCTTAATTCTTAGGAGCAAACCAAACTGTTTCATGTTAAGTATTTCCTCTAGTCTCAAAAAATCCTTGCCTTATTTTTCTACACTAGATGTTTTAGACTTTGCAAGCGCAACAGAACTAATGTAGATCTTGCTCGCATACCAGAAGTCTAGATTTTCTAGTGCACTGATAACAAAATTGAAAACATTTAATTGCAATAAATAGAAATAGCACTTCGAATTTTTTGGGTTTCGACTTGTGACTGAACAGGGTTTTAACAATTGGGACTGGATAAACAAAAGGTAATATATATATATATGTATATATATGTATACATATATATATATGCATACATATGTATATTGTTACGATAGACCAATAACTGTACCCCCATCTTAGATTTTAGAAGTATATTTTTAATACCTTACATATTTGCGACGAGATATGAGAATAACAGTCGTCTCCTTATTTCTTTGAATATGCAGATTATGAATTTTTTTTTTTTTTTTTTTTTGTATCCGGTTAAACTAAAGCCAGTTCTTGGAAGAGAACCTTCCTTTCCCCTACCTCTTGTCTGGTCTCTGATCGCAGGCCAGACGAACGCTGCTTGTCTGATAAGTACAAGTGACCCTAATAATGTTCAGTGGATAACGCCTACTCACTTTCATATGCCAACACATAACTAACCCCTTCACTTAGCTGTTTGCTTTCAGAGGAATCGGACGTCACCAAGAATCGAATGACCGACGAAAGAATCCTGAACGGTATTCTAAAACCCAAGTCGTCTATACTCCTGTGGTTTATCTGCGTATACTACTCGCCCTCGACAAGGATTGAACGGCATTAATCAAGGATTTCATATCAGGACATTAGTAACTCCACCTTTTTTCGCTCGGAGAATTGAATGGACATCTTTTCTTTGAACTTTATTTCTGATAACAATCAATTGACGTCGATCCCTACAATTTGTAAGTCTTTTATGTTATATATTATATATATATTATATAATATGCTGTCATATATTTTTGTCACTATTTTTGTCTGTATTGATTGATATGTTTGATCAACCAATTGTCCCTCATCCCTTTTACTATTTTTTTGTTTTCTTTAATTTAATACACTGTATATTTTATAAATAAAGTATTTTTTTTATATGTTCCCGTGTCGTCTTCTGTTGTTCTGTGTCTGCATATGGTTCATTTTCTCACTGCATTCACCGACATCCGGAATTGGAGAATTCCCCTCCCATTGTTCTTTTCATCAATCTTACATTGAACCCTAGGATACTCACGTTTATTTTTTTTTATTTTCTCGTTGGGTCCCGGCTAACGTAGTCCCAACGAAACCCCGGGCGTAACAGAATTGGGGGCTCGTCCGGGATTATCATTTCTCCTTTTCCACAAGACTTCGCAGTGAGGAACAGTGCAGACATAGAGTTGCATAAGACACATAAACCGAGATGTCTGTGATAGATACTTTTCTAAATTTTCCCACATTCGACGGTCTATTAAGGCTGAAAAATGACCATATTTTAGATATAGAATTGAAACTGGAGTTGGGCGTAAGACGGTTTATGTGAAAGGCGCAGTTGGTGAGAGTGGTCGCAGAAGATATGGTCGATAACGAAATTTTCGATAAGAGTGTTCTTGACAACCTTGTGTCAAAAGCGCCCGACCTCTCAGAAGCCCAGATTGAACTGGAGAAACAAGGTCGAAGCCGAAAGGGGGGGGGCTTAAGATCGAAGCCGAAACAGAGAGGCTTAAAGCCGAGACCCAGATTAAGCTAGCGAGAATTAGTCAGGAAACCCGTGTCCGGGAAATAGAAGAAGAACGAATACGACACGAGCAGGAACGCAACAAATTTGACCTCACCAAGCAAATCCTACATTTAACGAAGAAGACGTGGACAAGTATTTCCAGCACTTTGAGAAAATTGCTTCAAACCTGAATGGCCCATTGAAGCCTGTTCAACATTACTACAGACAGCTCTGAAAAAATGTATGCTTCCCTTTCAGTTGTGGACAGCACCAACTACAACATCGTAAAAAACATCGATCCTGAGAAATTACGAAATAGTACCAGAAGCATATAGACAGAGATTTAGAGATCACAGAATGAATGAAAAGCAAACATATGTAGAGTTCTTCAGGCAGAAAGAAACATATTTCAACTGATGGATTTTGAAAAAAAATAGGAGCGAATTACGATAAGCTAAGACAGTTGATCCTAATAGAAGAATTCAAATGGTGCATACATGATAACCTGAAGACATTCCTCAACAAAAGACAGGTCAACACAGCCTATGAGATGGCTACCCTCGTGGACGAATATGCACTAACGCATAAGCGAGGCAGGAATGTATAAATGCTAACTATAATCCACTTTTGTTTGAATAATGGTATAATTGCTTGTAGATTTAATAATCAAAGTTTTGTTTTAATCTGTATGAACTTTACAGTCCTTTATTGTCACTAGGATAATATTGTTAGTGTATGTTTTTATATATATATTTACTTTATGTTGCTGTAAAGGTTTGTATTTTATTTCTATGTGTGTATATGTGCATATGGATATATTTGTAAAAATGTAATGCAGGTATATATATTTATGTGGGCATATGTGTATGTATAATGTCTGTAGGTATACTTTTGTATGTTTTATCTGTAGTAAAGAAGTATAAATACATGTATGTATTTTTTTTCACATATTGTTATATATTTGTACTGTGTATGTGTACTCATGTGTATATAAGTATATATGAGATATTTATATATATTTGTGTGTTTAGGAGTTTTTCTTTTTTATATATTAGATAGTGTTATCTTTAAACCTGGACATTTGAATTTGTTTTTTTCTGAAATGGGAGAAGGTTTATATCTGGTCTGAGGATAAGACCTGATCAGACGAACAAGACCAAAAGCCTGAAAAGAAAGGTTTACAAACCATTTTTTGTCGAACCCCACTCCACCTGTCCGGAGGAAAAACATATGACCCTACTATGAGAAGGTAGGGTTATGGCGTATGTAATTGTTTCAAAAGGTCTGAAGACAGAAAGATAATCTCAAATAAACCACAAGGGTTTATATCTTTGATAGGATCTCAGAAGAAGACAAAGGTCAAATCAGAGAGGAATACAAAGAATTTGTGTTGAACAGCTCCATTATGAAAGTGTTATACAAAGGGTTAAGATCAAGTTTTGTTAAGAGACCAGGAGTGACCCAGAATCTGATAGTTGAAGAAGACATAGTACGGTGGACCTATAGTCATACAAGGGGTAGGAAGCAGTTTTGTTAGTCTGCCCACGGAAAGGCATATGACATATCAATGTTACTTGGAAATGACCTGGCTGGAGAGTTGCACCCCATCCAAGAGCAGTGGACAAAATCGAGACTGAGAAAATAGAGGAAACATATCCTGGAACATTCCCATCATGTGTGGTGACCCGAGCAAATGTGAGGAAGAGAGCTGAGGAGACAACTGCCAGGATGGAAAGCGAGGACGAAGGGAATGAGGTAGTGGAACTCTCCCAAACTTGTTTAGGCCATGAGATAGGATTGAACCCTATGCTCAAACAAACCCCAACATAAAGCCTCTAGCCCGGAAGGAAACCACGGACATCATGCCCATCATAGAAAGGTCTATAGCAGTCGAACAGAGAGAGGATAGCCAAATTGCCCCCCTGTTCGAAGAATTGTTACCCAAGGAAGAATTGAACAAGGTACCCTTGGGATACTACGTCGAGAATGACATCTTAATGTGGAAGTGGAGGCCCACACACACACCCACACAGGAAGATTGGTCAGGTGTACATCAGTTGGTATTGCCAAGGAGATACAGAGAGGAAGTGCTTTGGACAGCCCACAAAACACCCATGGGAGGTCACTTAGGCATCTGTAAGACACACAAGTGAATCAGTAAAGTTTCTACTGGCCCGGAATCCATTGGGGATGTATTGAGATATTGCCAGACCTGCTATACCTGAGATGATAGGCAAACCAAATCAGCAAATCCCTGCTGCTCCTTTACACCTGTTTCCTGCCTTTGAGGAACCCTTCTGCCAAGTCCTCGTCGATTGTGTTGGTCCCCTCCCCAAAACCAATCACGGAAACCAATACTTATTAACTATCATGTGTGCCTCAACCTGGTTTCCTGAAGCAAACCCTCTGAGAAGCATTTACCACCGGGAAGATTACTAAGTCACTCACTAATTTCTTCTCTATGGTCGGATTGCCCAAGATAGTACAATCTGTCCAAGGTTCAAACTTTCACGTCCTGAATATTCCGGCAGGCTATGAACTCTCTAGGCATAAAGACAGTCACATCGAGTGCATATCATCCCCAATCCCAAGGAGTCCTAGAGTAATTTCATTCTACTCTAAAAACGATGATCCGTGTATGGAAAGATCATCGGAAAGATTGACGAAGGTATCCCATTCTTGATATTTGATGCGAGAGACGCGCCACAAGAATCGCTGGGATTCAGCCCGTTTCAATTAGTCCTCAGACACACAAAAGCGGACCTTTATCTATGTTGAAAGAGAGATGGCTACAAGAAACCCCCATGAACGAATCGATATTAGAGTATGTATCCCATTTTCAAACCTGATTGCACGAGGCTTGTGAATTGGCATGAGAGAAACTTAAAACAGCCCAGAGCAAGATGAAGAGATAAGTACAATCAAAACACTATTTGAAGAAGTTTTGATGTCAAAGTACTGGTACTGTTACCCTTGTCTGGTCACCCCCTCTTTCAGGCTCTTTCTCTGAGGGTTAGCGACCTCAACTACATCCTGAACACTCTGGTCCAAAGGAAAGAAAACAAATGTGCCACATTAATATGCTCAAACCATATTATGAGAGAGGGAAACCAAACCCCATCCTAGCTGTAGATGGACCCCTCTATGCCTCTAGTCATGCAGACGTAGACCCAGAAGTCCTAAAGAAAAATGGATCATCCCCTGAGGTTAATAATTCAGAGATCTGATAGTATCTTTGAATTCTAAGTTAAATCACTTAATCCACTACAAAAGGAGGAAGTAACCCATCTCATTCAAAACTTCCACGACATTCCCTGATGTACCTAAATGGATTTATATTGCTCAACAAAGCGTAGATGTCGGAAATGCCAAACCTAAGCAATGTCCATACCATGTCAACCCGCTGAAGGTGGAAATAATACGGCAAGAAGTAGAGTTTATGCTTCACTATGGGATAATCGAACCCAACCAGGGTAGCTGGTCATCTTCATGTGTACTGGTCAAGAAACCTGATGGCTCAATATGGTTTTGCACAGACTACCATAAGGTGAATACCCTTACCCACCAATTCCCATCTTATTCCCGAATGGATGACTGTATAAGCCCAAATCGGTAAATCGGCGTATATCACCAAGTTGGATCTATTGAAGGGCTATTGGTGCGTGCCTCTTACTGGCGTGCAAAAGAAATATCAGCTTTCATGACGTCTAATGGTCTATACCAAATATCATGTCTTCAGCATGAAAAATTCTCAGGCCACGTTCCAACAGATGATGAATCACTGTATGAAAGACCTACCTAATGTTAATGTTGATGACATAGTAGTCTACAACACAAACTGGACATACCACATGACAACATTACAGAACATTTTCGATAGGCTAATCTTACTGTCCACCTATCAAAGATTGAGTTCGGAAAGGCCGAAGTGACATACTTAGATCATACAGTGGGATATAGCAAAATCTCCCTCATTGACGCTAAGGTTCAAGACATCTTGTACGTCCATATATATATATATATATATATATATATATATATATATATATATATATATGTGTGTGTGTGTGTATACATATATATATGTGTATATTTGAGAAAATGTATATGAAAATTACATCAAGTACTGTCACATGTGGAAATATTGTAATACATAATTTTCAGTTGACAATATGAATACAGTAGCATTTTCTAAATTCTTTCTGTTGGTAAGGACATTTTGTTTTGTTGTTAATAGTTGCTTTGTTTTAATAAATTCATTTTGTTTCTCCCTTGAAAAAGTCCACATTGGATGAAATGTGTCAGCTAATATTACAGTTTTCCTATTGTCTTTTACCTGTATAAATATTGTCTTTTTCTACAGGCTAACTCTGAGAAATTTTATATATATATACATATATGTATATACATACATACATACATACATACATATATATATATGTATATACATATGTACATGTATACACTCAAAAAAAATTAATTATGAAGGTAAGCCCTTTGAAATTCCCAAAATAATCACAAATATCTTTGAGCTGTGGTCAAATATCAATATGTACAGAAAGAAATCAATGAATGACAACTGCTAAAAAGAAAATTTGTTGTACATTGTTTAAAATGGAATAAATCCAGAATAAAAATGTAGCATTGGAATTACAGAGCTCATAGAATTTTGACAATTGAAATATAATAGTAAAACAAAATAGTGCAGAGTATAGCTCACTCATTTCAATGTTTCATCATCAATGTTCAAAAATGAGAATACATAAATTTTTGACTAACCTAGATGAAATTATGATATATATTTTTTCTCCGGACATATTTTTGCCTTTACTTTTTCAATGTAAATATAAATGAAAATGCAAATTTTTACACTTCAGTTATGATTTCATAAAATGTGTTTTATATTTATATTCTGTGAAAAGATTAATCTAATAAACTTGACAACAGTAGTGTTGTATGTTAGCATGTTTATTTTCAAATGAGAAAACAATAAAAGTCATTCATTCACATGGCTAAGGTTTGTAAGTTGGGTGAATTTGCATGTGCTTTTTTAGCTGTGAATTCTTTGCAAAATCAGAACCACATATTTCACAAGAATAAGGTTTTTCTCCAGTATGAAGTCGAACATGTGTTTTCAAATTTGAAGCATTTGGAAAAGATGCACTACAGATTTCACAAGAAAATGGTTTCTCTCCAGTGTGCGTTCGCATATGGCGCACCAAATATGCCTTTACTGAAAATGCAGATTCACAAACTTCACAGGAATATGGTTTCTCTCCGGTGTGTATTCGCATATGATATTCCAAACCTGACTTCCGTGAAAAGGCAGATTTACAAACTCCACAAGAATATGGTTTCTCTCCAGTGTGTGTTCGCATATGGCGCACCAAAGGTGATTTCCTTGAAAATGCAGATCCACAAACTTCACAAGAATATGGTTTTTCTCCTGTGTGAGTTTGCATATGACGTTCCAAATGTGATTTCCGTGAAAATTTAGATGAACAAACTTCACAAGAATACGGTTTCTCTCCAGTGTGAATTAGCATATGGCGCACCAAATGTGATTTGACTGAAAATGCTGATGCACAAACTTCACAAGAATATGGTTTCTCTCCAGTGTGTATACGCATATGGGGTACCAAACTTGACTTGTCTGCAAATGCAGATCCACAAACTTCACAGGAATAGGGTTTTTCTCCAGTGTGTGTACGGATATGTCTCACCAAATGTGACATGTCTGAAGATACAGATCCACAAACTTCACAAGAATACGGTTTCTCTCCAGTGTCTGTTTCCATTTGTCCCACTAAATCTGACTTCGCTAAGAAGATTGACAATAGTCACAAGAAGAGGAATTCTTTCCAATGTTTACTCATATGTAATATTTTGTTTATTTTTCCTTTTTTTTTATTTAGAAAAGATAACCCACACAATTCACAAGTTCCTTGCCTGTTAATTTTCACTGCAATGTTTTTGAAAATATAGACCCACATCTGTATAGATTTATGTATTTTCTTGCAGACTGCAATATCCCTCTTTGATCTTCATGGAAGACAGTGTCTTGCTTAATTTCATTTAAATTTCCAATAACCAGGTTTTATGTATATCTCAATTTTTTGTACTGCTAAGACATCTGTAAAGAGAAAGTAATAAAAACATTAATAGAGAAAGTGAATATTGTAATAAATCTATGCAGTTATATACTAAGGCTTGTTTAGTAAGCAAGTAGGCAAACAATATATTGAAAGCAAATCAACAGGTAAGGCAAAAGAGTTCACAAACTATCAGTTGGTGTTTGCACACAAAAGCTAGGTCGGACAAGCAAACACAGTAGGTCTGTCTACTAGATAAGAAAAATCTGAACTGAATCATGTCAAAACGCAAGAAAAATTATTGGCTAAGAAAAATATCCCTTCATACATTTCATGTACTTCTCACTATAAGAGAGAGAAAAGTTTTGCAATCATCCCCGCACCCATCACTTGAAATCAACATTCCCCACCCACTGCTTCAATCTAAATGGATGAGTGCACTTATATTAACCTTCCCTTCCCTATGGGGCCAAATATTCAGGCATTTTTCATAACACCTGCTTGGGGATCAAATCTTTCTGGAATTTCTGCACTAGGTTTATTTCCCATATTATCACTTGAATTTCTTGATTGTGGAATTTTGCATTCATTTGTGCCCTCTTCACAAGGATTTTTTGGCACATAATTGGGAAGTAATGCATCATTTTCTTCAACCAGAAGAAAACAATCATCTGATGAAGGCTTTTCAAGGTTTTCAGTAAATTTTATACACATCTCTTGACTTTCCTTGTCTAAGGTATATATGTTAAATAGGCAGGACTAGATTTATTGTAGCCTAAGAAAATAGCTTTTTCACTTTCAGTACAAAATTTCTTTCTATCTTGTATGTAGGCATATCAAATTGTGCCAAAAGTATGCATATTGGCAAGTTTAGGTTTGTCACCAATGAACATTTCAAAGGTTTTTTTTTTTTGTTCTTTGACTGTAACAATGATTTCTAATATATGCAGCAGTCATAATAGCATACTACAACAAAAACTTTGGTATGTTTGATTCTATTAAATATCATCTACACATCATACTTATTATAAAACCCAGGTTGTGTGTGTGTGTGTGTGTGTGTGTGTGTGTGTACGTTTATATATTGGATCGGATTTCCTACATTTTTCAACCGATTTCAACAAAACTTCACAGGACTACATAAAATTACCTTGCGGTGGTTCTGACAGCACCAAAAATTGGAAAAACACAATTGTTTTTGCATGAAATCAATTTGAAAACACGATTAAGAGGCATTGCTTTCACGGAATGAAAGGGGGACAACTCATATCGAGTTATACTTATTATAAAACCCAGGTTGTTTGTGTGTGTGTGTGTGTGTTCGTTTATATATGGGATCGGATTTCCTACATTTTTCAACTGATTTCAACAAAACTTCACTTTTTTTTTTGGCAGATAGTGTTTCTTATTGTCTTGCACACTTTTTTCTTTATTTTTACATTCAGAATGCTTTAAAAATTCCATTTACAAGACAATTGTTTATAATAAAATTCTATCCAATCGGTAGACTCATAACGATTGAAAACAATGTTTTTGTTTGAGTTTGACTAATTCGTAAAAAAAAACAAAAAAAAACTAATTATGACATGCATGTCTGTCAACCTTAAACAATAATCTTTGTCAATTTTATTTTTAAGTCTTTATGATGGTTGATACTTGATCTATCTCTTACTGTTACATCCCCGGGCTCTACTGCTAGTTCCAAATAAAGAATGCCAATATCTTTCAGCGATATCATTTTGATATGGAGAATATGGAGCAGATTTCTCTGGTTTAATTTTATTATTAATTAAAATATTTTTATAAGGTTTTAAGTGGTGAATTCCATGCCTTTATCACTTTTTAGGCATCTTACAGAGCCATATGGAGCAATGTCTGCCAGACATTTCTTTGTGATGGCATATATGTAACTTTTTTGTTTCAGAATATATAACTACAATTATACCAGAATAGTCGTCTACGAAACAAAGTGTATATTTGAAACCATTTAAAGATCTTTGTTCAATTGCGCCAGCGAGATCACAATGAATAAGGTCTAATATTTTAGTTGCCCCTTTTGTAGAGTAACTTGTTTTTATAATGTATCATTTTGTCTTGGATACAGGTTTCACAGTTTGTATCTGATTTATCAACAATTTTCATGCTATCCATGACTTCTTGTAGTTGTATAATGTCTTTCAGATTGCAATATCCAAGAATTTGATGCCATTGTTTTAGGTCACATGACGCGTTTTTGGAGGTTACTACCGTATTTAAATAGTATAACCATCCATTACTTTTTATGTTGAATTTGACACCATTAGTGTAGATAAGTTCCAAGTAATTATGGCCAAATTTCACAAAAGCTCTTGTCTAACACTTTCGCCCCAGCCCCTCAACCTCCGACGTCTGACTCTCAGGGTTGAGGTGTCTACTCGGTCCTAACCGAACTTAAGGGAGTGGTCATAGGTCCCCTGAGCATCCATAGATTATTCAACCGGTACACTGGTTTAATCCTGCTTCCTGCCCACGTTGTGTTTGGTTTGATCCAGAAAGCAGAAGAGATGTTCATCCATTCACGGTCGGCTGAAGATGTAGATATGACTGGAGAGTCTGTGCTAAGAAATTTAGAATGCAGCAAAAAAAAAAAAATTAATATCTGCAGAAAGCCGGACAAACAAGTATTCAATGATTGAATTGTTAATGTCTTTTATATAGCAGAAAAGAATAGTATAGAAAAGAAAAGTGATTGATGTAAAAATGCATACACTGGATTCTGGACAGAGAGAGAGAGAGTGTGTGTTATGATTAACTTGTTAAATCATCTCAGAACGATATACGACTCTTGCAATGGGGGAATAAAGTGTGCATGGCTTAAAGTTTATAGTTGCGTTCCTCCTTAGCAGTAGTAACAGTAGTAGTAATATTCGTGGTAGCAGAAGCAGCGGTACTTATATCAACAGTACCTGTTAGTGAACGCTTCGTTCCAATCTCTGACGTCACTTTCTCTCCTTCTTGAGTCTCCAACTCGACTCTCCACTGTCTCTAGCCCAACTCTTGCCCGGGCTAATTCTCTTCTACCTCTTCCGTCTCTTTCTTTTTCAGCATAACTACGCGTTTATATAGAAAAATTCAGCTGGTTACAACTGAACCTTGGCCCTACTACTTTGCATGTGATTATCACGGGGTTTTGGCTGTTTCAACCAAAATTATGTGAATTCTAAAGGTCCTCCTTGCTTACTCAGCTTTATTCCAAGTTTTAATCAATAAAAATCATTTCGACCATTTCCATTGTCTGCTATGACCCAGTTCCAATGGGTACAGCTCCTACCCTAGATCAGGTTTCACATCAGTAAACAAAAATGCTCTGATCTAATTTTGCTGTTCACATCCACTCCAATTTCACTAAAAAAAAATATACGTGTGTGTGTGTGTGTGTGTGTTTCCCAGACTCTCTCTGTCACATTTGTAGCAAGAATATATTTTTTTTAATGTAGGGATATATACAGCATTTGTTAAAATGTAGTCATGCATATTTCCGTCCATATCAGTTATAGTGATTTGAGCATTGCCTCTTTTTAAAGCAATATTACTGGTTCAACTAACATCTGCCAGTTCAATATGATTTTCTGGATTAAAATCATTATTGAATGTAAGAAATCACATGCATGGTAACACCACAATTGACAAGTAAGCCATTTTTGTTAGAAATGGTGTCTAGTCCAACAGAAAATATAAATGAATGTTCATTGTCTGAAATATGTTCCACATTTTTATGAAATGAACTTGCTTTTTGTTTCTGCATTCAGTACTCTTATGTCTTGATTTGTGACAAACATGACAGATAATATTTTTGTTTGGTGGATTGGAACTATAATGTTTTGAATTATTTGCTGGATATTTGCACAATTTATTCCGGCAGTCAAGAATTTACCACAAGTGAAACAGGTTGGCACATTAGTTTATGGTATTGGTTTGGGCATTCAGAGTGATATTATGGTATTCCCCACTATTATTCTCATGAATCATTTTTTTCAGCTTAAATACCACTTGACAGGGAGGCTTTTAAGCCAGTTTTTAATAAAATGTGCAGTGCAATTTTGGATACAAAAGGAAAATAAAGGTTACTCCCCTTGAACTATGAAAGCAACGATAATGGCTAGTATAATATATTAATATATATTTTAACCTCACATAATCTGGCAACCCTGAATCTGAACTCATTATTCAACAATCTGTATAAAGCTAATATTCCTCAAATAAAGATTCAGAAAAGTATATTTCTGAAAGATTTTTAATGAAGAGAATTACATTGTGATGAAAGATGACTAAAAAAGGCACTAATCAGCTATTTTATCAAAAACTAAAACAAAAAAAAAAAAGAAAAGAAAAAAACTCCTTCCAGTCAATTTAAATTCTTTTTTAAACACAGTAAAATAGTTTGCATATTGGAAATATTAAATTTAATCTATTAGCTTGAAATTAAAACTAAAATATAAGCTCCAGGAAAGATTTTTCTTACAAATTCATTTTAAGTTATCACATTTTCTGTGGTGGTACCTACTGTTATCCATTTCTTGTTTTTATTAATGATGACCTAACAAATGGTGTAAGATCTTATTCATGGATTAGCATTTTTTGTAATCTTTTACAATTTTACAGTTTTCACTGAACAATTAAAAAAATTGCATATTTTGCTTGTGATAATTCATAATTAGAATTATGTTTGAACATATATTTTCATTCAATGTATCTAATACAAAAAAAGATGAATTTTATTTGGATTTATTCTTGTAATAAGAAAATTTTGAAGTCAGTTTGTAAGAAGGTTTATTATTACAAACTGAATTCATCTTTAAAACTAAATGCTCAAAAATTGGTAAAAGGTAATTTTAGGTGTGAGTATTTACCTCACTTTCTGCAGAATGCAATGTTGATTTACTAAAAGCCAAACATGAAAAATCAACCTGTCCTAATGTGTCAACACCCCATAAAACACCTACCTACATGTGAAAAATGCGTTTAAAAGTATTATTGTTTTAATTCAAATTAAACCTTAAATTAATTAATCTTCCTCAAATAAAGTTTCAGAAAGGTATATTTTATTTTTGAAATATTTTTTTTAATAAAAAGAATCATGTTGACAGATTTGTCAGTTTGGCTGATTTTACTGATAAAAAACATTCCAATTAAAAGATTGTTCCTTTTTTAAAAATGCATTAAACCTGCTGTATTTTTTTTTTTAGATGTACCTTGGTCCTCTTGAAGTTTGTTTTTTTTACTCACCTGCTATATTCTATATTTCATTAATGTTGATAAATGATTTGTTGTCATTAACCTTTATTAGAGAAAATTATGTTTTAGAACAAAATACACATTGATTTTATTTTCATTCATCATTTATTTCGTTTTCCTTTGCTAAGTAACAAATTTCTGCCATCAGAGACTTCCTAAACAAACGTCTAACTTGTAATGACCGTCTGATCAGATTGTAATGATCTGATCCAATTCTTTGAGCATCAGCTCAAGATGAAGATTAGAACTGATAGAAAACGCTTGCATTCGACAGCCTTTAGCAAAAGTTGGGTGACTAAAGTGAGCTTGGTTCACTTGAATGGGAATAGCCTTGATTTTCTCTTTTAGGTCAACCTATATCACATCGGGGTGTTTTCCTGTGGAACCCTCCCCTAGTTAGGCTAGACAAACTTTTATGTACCTAGTTAATGTGAGTAAGTGTTGTTCCTGGCCTACTCCCAGCTACATCTTTGGTTATGATCCAAGTTGAGATTCCCAACCTCCCCAGTTTGTTTTGGCCCCCTTTCATCTCAACTGGGTCAGCTTTATTGATTCCCCATGCCTGTCTATATTTTCTCTTTTCCCTCTCCCTTATCAAGAGAGCCTTTTGTTCAAGGGCAGAATACAGCAGCTTATCTTTTTCAAAGGGTTGACAGGTTTATTTTTGCTTTGTTTTGATATTTAGTTTGTTTTGGGGTTCACCACTCCCCTTTCATGATCATTCATCTGATTTATATATATATATATATATATATATTTGTAAATAATATTTATCATCTCATTAGGATGTTTTTTTTTTTTGCTTGTTTGTGTTTTATAGAGCCCCCCCACACACACACACACACTTCCCTGATAGGATGTGGTATTATGGTGTATGGAGGATTGATTGATGACGGATGAGATTTTTATGGTGAATGGGTCATGAATCCGATTAGCTAGGTATAAGATAGTGAAGACCAGCCTCAACTCATTCCCCCTTTTCGGCCTTGTGCCATAATTGTATTAATTTACATTTTACAATAAATCTCAACTTGTAATGAATAAAGGAAAATTTTAAAACTAAAGAAAAAGAGAGGATATTTGACAATTTGTGATATTCTTTAACAAAAAGTATTAGTTTTTCAATCGAATTTTTCATTATTTTGTAAAATGAAATATAAAATTTGACAATCTCTAAAAAGAGATAATACGAAAATTTGATGAGAAAGAAAGAAAATGAGAAAGAAAGAAAAAATTTCTCTTAAAAATATTTCAGAAAAATCATATTATCAAGCTAAAAATATATATATTTTTTTTAATTCCGTAGTTTTTCCTCTTTAAAATGAACTAAAATTGGAAGAGTTTTTTTTTAAGAATAATACATTTTTAATACCAGGTCAAATAAATATTTTTAAATTTTTTTTTTTTTTGCACATGGCCATATACTTTTTAAACTGAAAACGGTTTGTAGTATAAAACTTGGGTATTCGCTGTGGTTGTTTAAAAAAAAAAATCACAAATGGGTCAAATAGCCATGCGGAAAGTAAAAAAGAAAAAAAAATCAGCAATTTATTTGCAATGTCCCTTCAAATCGAAAAATCTATTTCTTAAAAAAATTATTTATTTCCCGTTAGTTTGTTTATATTTCAAAATAAAATATTATTTCTGTCACAGTGAAATCACGAGTGAATTTTTTTACAGCAAAAAAATAAATGTCGCGACAAGTCGGTAAATTTGTCTTTTTAAAATAACTTGTTTTCTTGCACTTACCTTTCTGACCAGAAAATGCAACGAGAAATATAAGGTGATAATTATAATTTCTTTACGTTCAAAAATGAATTTATGATGTCTCTTATTAACTGAACCAATTTTTGTATTGTTCGCTCAGTTCATATAAATTTCACAATTGAAACAAAGAAAGAAATACAATACAAACATGAAATTTAAACTGAAAGAAAATATTTCGCTTGATAATTTAAGACAAAAGAATTTACGCGGTGTTAAACATGATTTAGTTCCTTGTGTTAAAAAACCTTAGATTTTTTTGAATTTATTTTATTTTTATTTTTATTTTGCATTTACATGGCAAAATTATTAAAACATAGCACTTGACTTAGGGCTTGGTATCCCACTCATAAATCTATGATATGAAGCCATCTACTCTCTACATGCCAGTCAATTCAATTGTCATGGTTGATAAGCCATAGAAAATCAATCTACTACATATCAATTTTCATAAAGTAATGAAATAGTAATTTTATTGAAAACTTGTGTTGTAAAATAATCATCAATAAGACAATGAATGTTTTTGGTAAATTTTTACACCTGTCTCCCTTATTGAACTAATGTACACGATCAGTTCTTTAACCATCATTGTCCAGCTGACTACTTAAAGATCATTTGGGAATAAAATGGATGTAATAATATAATAAAAAAGTAAAACATTGCTATGTAAGCATTTGTTCTTTGTCACCCACAAAAATAAATTTTTTTTTTTTTTGACATTTTTCATTTTTCAATGATTTGCAAACTAAATAAGAATTATTTCATTCTTCTAAAACCTAAAGCTTCAAAGCATAGAAAGTTTATTAAACTTTTTAATTGCTAAACATTTATGATATATAATTTTCTATGTTACATATCCATAAATCTACCATTCGTTCAAGCTTAGAATATTGCTGACACATATGGTCCGTTGCTCTTACTATCTATCTATAGCTCCTTGATAGAATCTAAAGAAGAATCAGCAATCTTATTGGCCCAGAACTTGCCTAAGAAGCGTAAAAATGTCACACTCCATAGAAAATGGGTTGGGCAAAAAACACACACACTCCTGTATATAACAGATGTATAAAAGTTAATTTGTTACTTTCAACATACTTGAACCTCTTGGGTTTTAATTTGCATCTTTTCTTTATGTTTGTGGAATATCACCTCCAGTTAGACTCATCTTCTTACACTACAGCCCAATGTCTGATTGATCTCGTCTACCTAAGATCAAAATCACAACGTGGGTAGGTTAGACTTGAGATCGAAGTAGTTACATTGGTAACCAGACATTGGAAGTGAGTTGGGAATGACAAAGCTGGTGTAGAGCTGGTTGCACTCAGGAAAAGCCCAGATATTATTCCTGGTTAATTTGTAAAAGTCAGATGTTGTAGAAATAGAGACTTGGAGAATTTTTTGCTTTTGAACAGGAGCAGGTGTTTATCCCTGGTTTTCTGGTTAAGATTGGGTTTCCAATTTCTTCTAAAGTCTTTTCATTCTCTCTCACTCCAAATAGCCCTTTGCATCTCAGTGGCATTATTGGCATGCTTGAGGTGAATTGATTTTTTAAAAACTGTTGTAAATGTCATACTAACAATTTGAAAAGTCTGTAACATAATGTATAAATTCATATTTGAAACTATCAATTGTCCAGTATGATTCATAATTAGGCCAATTATATCGTCAAATAATGTTATGTAGATCTTCCACAAAATTTGGTAATGACTGTTGGAATACTTTCTTTAAAGGAAGAATTGAAGTACCATTTATTTGTTTTTGTTTTTTTTTTTTTTCTATTTTTTCTTTGTTCTGTTTTTGCAAATTGTTGTTGGACATTCCAGCAGTTGGTTTTTGCCAGCTACAATGCAGTGCCAATTTAAATCATTTTTTGAATTAGTTAGCTTTCAAATTATCAATGAATTCTCTTATTCTGTTTAGCTTTGATTCTGTCACTTATGTTTGAAACATTAGCATTAGGAATCTGCCTCTTTTTTTCAAAGAATTCACTAATGATGCTTTTAAGTCGCAGTGGATATTGCCTCACTGATGACAGGACAGAATTTGAAGAAGCATTCACCAAGGTGAATAATTTTTCATACTGCCAGTTTAAAACAACCAGAGTATATTTTAAACAGGTATTGTAGGCTGCCTCACTTGGTTCAATTTGTTTGTTTAATGGTATATCAACTCCTTAAGGGTCATTAAATTTTGGCAGGAACTTTGAAACAATAAAAATATGATCTATCTTATTTTGCTTTCAAAGAATACATGTTAGATGATACTTGGATTTTGTGCATATACATGTTTGTGTGGACATAATTACTAGAGATGGTGATGGGTGTGTTTTATGTTGTAGTTTTGTTGAAGTTATATTTTGGAATACAATTTGATTTCTTTAGGAAATAGTACAATATTATATGGATTAAGGTCATGAATGAGTTCTTTTATGTTGGCTGTTTCATTGATTTTCTTTAGTGGCATATCAACCTCTAGTGGCTATTTAATATCAAAAAATAAATATTTTGAATACACTTTTATGGCTTCAACTAAATATATTTTAAACATAATTTTATGCTTTCTACTACAGATAAAATGCATTGTTGGTCATTTTACAATATAAAACTATATTGCTAGTGATTTTACTATAAAAATGTATTTTCATTCATTCAGTCTTTTGTTTTTGCTTGGTTTTCCCTATTTGCCCATAGCTAGGACCCTAACAGGTGCTACCACCTCAGATAAGGGTGAACCTGGGAACCACATCAATGAATAGAGGGTTCCAAGCTCCTCAAAATATCTGATGTCCCAATCCGAGACTTTGCTGCCAGATGTAGTTTATCATCTTATCCAGGACTGACCCCAATTGGCTTTGCCAAAACACCCATTAGTTACACTTTTTAAGTTCTATAAAAAAATTTTCCTTCCTCTTCTTCACTCCAGCACACAGATAAAGGTATCATAGCTGTGAACATTCCTTTCCCCAGACAAAACTCTTATACATACACATTTACACGCAATTCTTAATTTGATAGCTAAGTTTTTAATGGTTTTTTTAAGTAATTTATCTCTCTTGTTAATGCATGCATTAATTTTTGTTTGTTTTAAAATCCATGTTTTCTTATTTATTTTTATCCAGAGTCGCATGAATCTGCCAAATATTGTTTACAGGATAAATGCACCAGCAGTCATTGAAATGAATTTCTTTCCATTCTCATAACAAAAGTTGTGATTCACACAAAAGTTATTATCATTTTTACAAATAAGGTTGTATTTTGGGGAGGGGGAGGAATCAATAAATGTTCAATATCTTTAGTTGGCAATATTTTGCCAAAGAAGTCTTTTTGGGCAATCAAAATATGTATGGCAGCCTAGAGTTGTACCCTAGAGATTTGCCATTATTTCCTTCAATGTCTGCCTGGTGTTAATGTGATCTTTTTGTGCATTCAAATCCATGACAAACGAACTCAACCAGGCCAACTGATTTTATCAGTCTCAGGATTCCCAGCACATGTACTTACATGATAGCCTGTTTTTTTCTCAATTCAGATTGTTCTTGTTACACACTATGTCTAGGGCAGGACTGGTGAAAAGGGTCTTATGCCCACCACTGAATTTTTATAAGGTAGTATTCATATAAAATACAAATTTTATTCTAACCTAATTATGTACAATAATGGATTATATGCAAAACAGACAAACAATTCAACTGGAAAAATTGAAAATAAATAAAATGTATCTAAATACAAATTAGACATATGTCATAATAGATCATTCCATCTTCAATAAATCAACAATATTTTGCAGCAATTTTTAAAATCAAATAGTGATGTGTCTAGTTACAAAAGTTGAATAATTTTAAAACATTCAAGATTGTGGATAAGAATTAGTGAATTTTATATTGTGTCTCTTAGACTTATCACGAGCAAAACAAATTCACTGTAAGTTTGTGTAATGGATAATGGCTCAGAATTGGTAATTGAAGAACAGAGTTCCAATTCCAGTTGGATTCATTATATTCATTTTCATGCAAATACCCTTGGATATGAATCCACCTCTTCTCCTCCCAACCTATGAGTTAGCTAGTAAGACTTGTATCACTAAATCATTTTCCCCACCCACCAAAAATTCTTATAAACTAAAAGTATTTTCTGGTTTTAAATAAGCTCCTGCAAATTGTTGATAAGCCATAGAAAATGAATGAATCAATCAAAAAATATAAACTACCTTGCCTAGAATTACTTTTCTGTTTTTCACCTGAATCTGCCACCAAGACGATGTCATTTGCATCATGTTTGTTGTTAATGTCTGATAACAAATCCTGACAGGTTGTCAAATTCTCTTATTTCTTTTCTCTGGAGTTCATCAACTTCCCTGTCTCCAAGACATTGTCATCTGTAGAGTGTTTGTTGTTAATATAATATCTGCTGATGGCAGGTCCTCTAATTCTCTTAGAATGATTTGTTGTCAGTTAGTTATGTGCCATGCATGATACATGCTTAGGCAATCATGTATCTTTTGATACATGACTGACAAGGCAGATGTTTTCCTGCAGTAGGTTGCCATTTCTTTCTGTGGTAAACCAGTTGCCATCCAAGAATATAGAACCCAGTCTGTCCTGCTATTTACCCATAGCTGGGGGGGGGGGGAGAAGAAGAGGATTCATACCTTTCTCAAAGGTATTAACACATAAGTGAATGTAATGGATTCAACTGGGATTTGAACTTGGCTTTCCAATTCCTTAATCTGAGCCACTATCTATTACTCCACCGTACCTCCTGTTGTACAAGTTAAATAAATCAGGTGAGAAAACACATTTTTCATCACACATCATATTCTATCTCCGGGTATTCAATGTATCCTCTATTTATAGACAAGCTGTTTAAAATCCAAATATGGATTGTGAATTATCCATGTATCATTTCTGTGGAAACATATCAACTGAAAGAAGAAAAAGACACAACTTGAGGAAAATGACTTTATTCATTTGGAAAAGGTATTATCAAAGAGTCATCTGGAAAATTTAAACCCACAAGGGATGGAGAGAGATGGTGGAAGTGCATTCAAAGTCAGCTGAGAATTTTGCTAAACAAAGCAGAAACAGAGAAATTAATTTATTACTGCTGACTAAAATGCAAGTTATGAAAACATGTCTGCTGGTGACCAGATAGAAAAGGAAGTCAATTGAAAGATAATATTTGGTAATTTTGAAGATGAAGGCAAAATTAAGAAACTGATATATTTCACTTGTCAAAAAGAGGAAATTGTAAACAACTCAAGAAATAAGATTTCTTTAGATAGGAAACAAACCTGAAATGTTCATAAATACGATTAAGCAAACAGGATATGGAGACTAGTATTTTCTAATAACAGCAGGAGGAAACAACTGTTAATTTCTGATTATATAAACAAGACATTGGGTTGGGAAAAACTTATTAACGAAAATTAAAAAGATAATTACAATTAATGACTAAAAGTTAAGTCCCACCTTTTTGCCCACATGGTTTAAAAATCAGATCTATCAAAAAGACAGCCAGGGTGAAGGGCTTAGATGAGATACTAAGAGGGATGGAGGAATTGTCTATGCCCATTGGGAAGTAATGGTGCTCCCTAATAAGAGAAGGTATGAGTCATGCCAATACCTGCAACCACTAACTGTAGGAAGAAGGGATTTCTTACATTTGGAGAGATAATTTTATAAACCAGACAATAAAGTACTCTTGTTGGAAGACAGGTGAGACCCCAAATCCAAAAATACTGCCAGCCCCCATTCCAGTCTAGATTTAGAGTTGTAGTTGGAGCCAGAAATGCAGACAAGACAAAACAGCAGGAGGGGCTGCTGTAACCCATGTAACCTGTGGCCGGAAAGTATTCTCAACTTTGCGCTCTATTCCAAGAAATTTGCACCGATAGACAAAAATGACACTAAAGAGACTTTAGTAGGAAGGGTTAATTTTTCGATACCAAGAACTACATAAAACCAAATCAAAAGTTAACCCAAGACTATTTTTGTTTTCATTCCATCTGTAAAAAGATATTTAAATTTTTTTTCATCATAATACGTTTTTTTCATCATAACAATGTGGTCTGAGTCAATGCATCAATTACTGGCGTTAATCAAGAACAAAATGTGGGCAGAATAAAGTGGACTGAAGTGGACAGCAGCCAAAAACAGTTGACCTGCAACAGTATCAAACAGCATGGGATTGACCTTGCAATCAACTCATCGCCCTATGACCATGAGGACCAATACAGCTTCTGATATAGGCAGCATGTGGCAAAGAATCAAACCCGGGAAGAAATTAGTGTTAAGTATTTTACCCAGCTTGTTTGTTTGCTTAGCAGCATATCAACTCCATATGGGTCATTTACTGCCAAAATTCAACTTTCCAGTGAGCATTAGTAATTTCTTTGACAAATATACTTCTTGTAATTTTTTTGTTACAAAAATGCATTTCTGCTAATATTTTTTTTCCTATGAAAATGTATTGCTGATATTTTTTACTATAAAATTTTTCATGCTTTCAGTGTTTTGACCCTAGTTTGGTGGTTAACAATTTGCCCATAGCTGGAACCTTAACAGGTGCCACCACCCCATTTCTCCCAGCCTTAGCACATCTTAATTTTCTACAATTTCTTTCAGCCTTCAGTAGTTATAGTAGACACCAAGTTTGACCTGAGAGTAATCTCTAAATTTGATGGTTCAGACTGGGTCTCTCTATTGTTGAATGGTTTGAAAAAAAAAATGGGGCCCACCCAAGAGCTTTTTTGGTTTGTAGCACAACAAAAGGGGATGTGTGCTCAATGATGAACTATCACAAACTCATTGAACACATTATGACAAGAAGATCCTACCTATTACTACAGTTGTGTGAATAAAGCTGAAAACAAGTATGAGTTGATGCAAACTCTCTAATGACACATGTAAGGACCTGTGCGTAGTACTACTGGACCTTGTAACTTGGAGAGTGTCAAACCTGATCAAACTAGACAGCATTTTGTGATCCTCAACATTTGCATTTTCTACCTACATTTATATACAACTAGCAACATGGCCCGGTGTTGCCCGTGCTTGATTCAAAAATCGTACGACTCATACAGCAATCGCTATCACTTGACTTAAAATATTTTTGCCCTTCCTTGCCTTTAAATGAGTGCCCTTGCCATGCTGATGTTGCTACATGCCTTACTTCTTGCCTATCTCACACTGCAAATTTTTTCTAAGTTCTATACTAAACACTAAATCTGTTATGAAATAAGAACTAAACAAAATGAACACAAAATGATCAGCTTTAAAAAAGGACTTGTAACTGGAAAAACCGAATGAAAAAAGAATGTTAACAATACTTTTTCACACCCAACCCAGTTCTGTGGAATCAGAATCAACGTTGAGTTTAAGCAAGCAAATGAGCCAATTGGAGTAAAGTGCCATGCAGATTTAAATTTTTCCCACTTGTGATGAATGCAGCTATCGATTTTTTTGCATGATAGTTAACATTTGTGTCAGTCAGCTGTTGGCTCTCACTCTGGCCAGTACAAAATGGCCGCAAACTACATGAAAACTGCTGTAGAAGCATGAAAAAAATCGATTATTTCCAATATCGATGGGAGTTGGGAAATGCAAAGTCGATCTTGGCCTTTCCGCTAACTTGGAGCATGTGCATGTAAATTTTGGTGCAAATCCATCGAAAATTGCGGCTGTGTATTCGTTACACACACACATGCATCCTGCCTTTTATAGATGGAGATACAAATTAAACTAAGCGCACAAGTTTGACGTCATTCTGGATACTTTTTCTTCTGTCCAAATTCATGAATTTGTTTTGCTCATGCTAAGTCTTAAAAAAACGTTATATAAAATTCACTATTTTCATCCATAATGTTGAATGTGTTAATCAGCTTTTTAATGGGAAAAATCCTTCAGTATCTGTCTATATTTCTGAGATGAGGTATTATGTACACTATTTACAGTATTTGGACTATTGTCCTTGTCTTCGTTGCCATATCTATCACAATATTTCAGCCGTTGTACGCTCTGGCCTTCTTTAGGTAGTTGGAAGGTAGATGTTCTGTCCAAGAGGCCACCTAGTGGCACAATGTCATGCCCAATGATGATATCTCACCACTGAATATGCCTACAAATAAAGTCTACACACACAAGGTTTGGTTTAAAGGGATTGATTGTGCCTCCACTTATGTCTGAGATAGGCCACAAAGGGTACAAGAAAAGACTCCACACAACCAATGTATAACAACTTTTGAAAAAGGGATGAATTACTGGAATTGCTAGTTTGCAACCAGTTTTGATGAATGCAATCATGATCTTCACTAATCAGTGAGAATGGTATATTTGAAAGTGAGGAAGAAATCCTTGTAAGCGTAGATGGGGCAGAATCACAAGGGAACAAAGTGGAGGAACACCAGTTCTTTGGAGAAGCACCTAACGGAAAAGACCAGCTCTAAGGAGATCAATGGGGATTCTAGCAAATGCATACCAATGCAGTTTGTTGGAGGCAATCACATCCAGATTTTTCATTAGGAACTGAAGAGCTTGGCATATGTAGATACAGGTCTCTCTGAAACTTGCCCAGATCCAGGTCTTTGACAACCATCTCATATCAATAAAAGCAATGGGAAAACCAGCAGTCAAGAGTCTGTTTTTGGCAAGACTCACTTTGCTATCATCAGAAATTTTTGTAAAGATGTTCCCCTGATTCATTTTGTTTTGGAAGTTATGTAACATGCTGAGTGGTTTGTAAGACACTGGACTCTCTTGTTATTCTTCATTTTTTTTTTTTTTTTTTGATCTTTCACTTTTACTGCCTGTTCCACCTTAATTCTTAAGAGAACAATCTGGAAACACAGACTTACCTTATTTTTCTACACTAGGTATTTTAAACATTGTGAACATAGCAGAAGTATTTTAGATCTTGCTAACATACCAGAAGTCTAGATTTTCTGGTGCACTGATGACAAAATGAAAATCTTAATTACAATAAATAGAATTAGCACCTGGAATTGTTTGAGATTCAACTTGTGACTGGGTAAAGAAAGGGTAATTACAACTCACTACCCTTTCCTAATAGAGAAATAATAACTGAAATAAACCAACTAACAAATGCTAAGTGGAGTCTTGGCTACAATTCACAAATGCTAAGTGGAGTCTTGGCTACAATTCACAAATGCTATATTGCTATTTTTAACACTAGGCTCAATTCTATCTTCATTATAGATAAAATGAAAATTAGTTATATGAACAGAGGATGAATGTCACCAAACTATATCTCTTGATCCTATTACAATGAACATATGCAAACTGGTTTCTTAAATCACACCTGAAAGGAAGACTGTAGTGGGCAGTGATGCAAAGTGACAAAAGCAGATATAATGAGGCAGTCTTCTACAAATGTAGCAAGGAGGAAGGCATCCAACTACAAAATGTTTAAAGAAGGATGGTAGTAGTCAGCAGTTATATATATATAAGCATATGAATACATGTACAGAAGTATACACTTGTTTACATGCATGTATAAATATACATATGTACTCAAGTGGCTGAAAAAGAAAACCAACATGTATGAAGTTTTTGAAATTTTCCCATAATAATCACAAATATCTTGTAATTGTGGTTGTGTGAAAAAAATCCAAATTCATATTTACTGATTCTTGAAAATAGAGATGATTTTATTTATGTATAAAAAGTACATCACCAAATTTTCATACATTGACTTCTCCACTTTGTATATGAATACATAAAATCTTTGACTAAAATGGATGAACTCAAGATATATTTTTTCTAGAGATATGTTTTTGCCTTTATGCTTTCAATGTAAATATAAATAAAAATGTAGGGTTTTAGACTTCAGTCATGATTTCACAAAATGTTTTTTATACTTATATTCTGCGAAAACATTAATCCACAAACTTGACAACAATATTGCTGTGTGTTAGTATGTTTATTTTCAAATGAGGAAACTATAAAAGCTATTCATTCACATGGCTAAGTTGGTTGAATTTGCATGTACTTTTTTAGCAGTGAATTCTTTGAAAATTCAGAACCACATATTTCACAAGAAAAAGGTTTCTCTACAGTATGAAGTTGAACATGATTTTCAAATCTGAAGCATTTGGAAAAATGCATTACAGATGTCACAAGAATATCATTTCCTTCCAGTGTGTATTCGCATATGGCGCACTAAATATGCCTTTACTGAAAATGCAGAGTCGCAAATTTCACAGGAATATGGTTTCTCTCCAGTGTGTATTCGCATATGGTATTCCAAACCTAGCTTCCTTGAAAAGGCAGATTTACAAACCCCACAAGAATATGGTTTCTCTCCAGTGTGTATTCGCATATGGCGCACCAAAGGTGACTTCCTTGAAAATGCAGATCCACAAACTTCACAAGAATATGGTTTTTCTCCTGTGTGAGTTTGCATATGATGCTCCAAATTTGATTTCCGTGAAAATTTAGATGCACAAATTTCACAAGAATACGGTTTCTCTCCAGTGTGTATTAGCATATGGCACACCAAATGTGATTTGACTGAAAATGCTGATGCACAAACTTCACAGGAATATGGTTTCTCTCCAGTGTGTATACGCATATGTGGTACCAAACTTGATTTGTCTGCAAATGCAGATCCACAAACTTCACAAGAATAGGGTTTTTCTCCAGTGTGTGTACGGATATGTCTCACCAAATGTGTCATGTCTGAAGATACAGACCCACAAACTTCACAAGAATATATTTTCTCTCCAGTGTCTGTTTCCATTTGTCCCACTAAATCTGATTTCACAAAGTAGACTTGCAAAGGTCAAAAGAAGAGGATTTCTTTCCAATATTTACTGATATGTAATATTTTGATTTTGTGGTTGTTCTTTCCTTTTCACACAATTCACAAGTACATGGTTTCTTGTCTGTTAATTTTCACTGCAATGTGTTTGAAAATAAATTGCTTCTTGTTTGATAGTAACACTGGAATGAGAGAAAAATATTTGGAAGTCAAATAAAGAGAAATGAATAAAATATAGAGTAACATATGACTTTTGCAGAATATTTTTCTATTTTCTATCTTGCTAAATCTTTCAACAAATGTTAAAAGAAGAAGAGAAAAAGAAGTTAATCTCAAATAATTTCCATTTAAGTTGAAAAGAGTAATACACAAGAAAATAGTATTTTTATGAAAAATGTTAAAATCTCAGTATTTGGAAACACTTGGATATACACTTACAGAATAGTATGGCAAGTAAGATAAAAGTCATTAAGAATAATAAAATAAAAAATAATTAAAACCTCCTTCATTTAGATCTGAATCTTGAAATGAGGCAAAAAAATATATATATCCTCATAGAAAAGTATTAAATTTAAATCCTAATGACCAAGTAAAGCTTTACTTTTACTTCAAGGAAGAGATAATGAGGAATCAGTTTAAAATATAATTATGTATTCAACAAACTGTGTAAATAACAATGGTCATTTCAATTCAGCAATCATATGAATGAAATATTTGAACTGTGAGAACAACTTAAGGAGACAAAAATGTCTACCATTATGAAGAAGAAAATTTTGGTAACAACCATGGTAATGAAAATAAATTCATACCTCAAAGAAGAATTTATGTTCTCTGTGCCATCTGTTGAAAAAGAAAATTTGAATCAGGATATTGTTTCAGAAAGAGAAAGCCATCAAAGAAGTCATTAAAAATATTACATTCATCAATGCTGAATAGACACATTTGTCAAATTTGATTAGCCTCTCACAAAATGGAGTTTGTGAACCAGTGCTTGCTGAAGGTTTTTCAGATAATGAATTGCAAGAGGTCCAAATGGATGGAACAATGTTGGTGTTGCCAAATTTAGCTACATATTCACAAAGTCTGGAAAGAGCAATTAAATTAACTGCTGAAAATTCACAAAGTATATATGGACAAACAGCAAAGCACAAGCACATTATTTCTAAATCGTTGTGCCATCAAATAAGACCTTCAATTGCTTTCATTTAGGGAAAATTATCCTGAACAATTTAGCTTTATTATGATGCAATATGTCATACGGCACAGTAGTTTTAGTATGATTTTCAATAAACAATGAAAATTTAAAACATTTTGTTTGATAATTTGTACCCAGCAATTGTATGGTGTAATATACACATTTATCTAAGGATCTCCAAAATTTGCTAAAAAAAGTGTACTTTGGAAAAAAAACTATGGAAAAACTTAGTAAAAATCATCAAAAACCAATATTTTTTTAAATAATTTTAAATTTTTTTATGTGTATACATGTGCCAATTTTTCTAGATATGGATGCCCATACATGATGTTATGAGAAAATAAGAGCAATAACTACAGTAAATTTAAAACCAGAAAGTATCTAACATTCAATAAAACATTAGATTACAAGAAATATTTTCTTACATTTTAAAGATTACTGAGTATTTAAAAACTATCTCTATAAAAAATGCTCACATTGTATTCAATTATTTTTAGTTAAAGCCACCCTAGAACAGCATTAGATAAACATCAATATGTTGTCAAGCTGTCAAACATGTGAACATCTTAAATAAACAGTTGTGTTAAGAAATTGCATTTCTGCAAAATTTTAAATTTAAAGTAAATAATATTGGTTTCAAATCAGATTAATTATACTTTAAATAAGCTAATATTCCTCAAATAAAGATTCAGAAAAGTATATTTCTGGAAGATTTTTAATGAAGAGAATTACATTGTGATGAAAGATGACTAAAATGGCACTAATCAGCTATTTTATCAAAAAACATTTGAATTCTTTTTTAAACACAGCAAAGTAGTTTGCATATTGGAAATATTAAATTTAATCTATTAGCTTGAAATTAAAACTGAAAGATTTTTTTTTTTTTTACAAATTCATTTTAAAGGTATTGCATTTTCTGTGGTGGTACCGACTTTTATCTATTTTTTATTTTTATTAATGATGACCTAACAAATGGTGTAACATCTTATTCATGGATTAGCATTTTTTGTAATCTTTTACAATTTTACAGTTTTCACTGAACTAGTAAAAAAACTGCATATTTTGCTTGTGATGATTCATAATTAGAATTATGTTTGAACATATATTTTCATTCAATGTATCTAATAAAAAAAAATATAAATTTCATTTGGATTTATTCTTGTAATAGTAAAATTTTGAAATCAGTTTGTAAGAAAAAAGCCTGTGGAAATTAGGTATTTCTGTACATGTTTTCAGACAATCTTTAAAACTAAAGTGCTCAAAGATTGGTAAAAGTTATGAATCTAATTTTTAGTGCTAGTACTTACCTCACCTTTTGCACAAAGTGTAATGTTAATTTTCTAAAAAAGAAACATGAATAATCAATTTGCCCTAATGTGTAAAAGATCAATTTTAGGGTTAGGTGTTAGGGTTAGGGTGGGGTTTTCTGTGTAGAAAATGGGACAAATTAAAAACAAATGAAATAATACAATCAACCCTTCTACTTTACCAAGTTTGTGCATTAATTTTTTTTTATTTTCAATTTTCAAATATAAAAAATGATTTATTTTTATTATTTAATTTGTTCTTTTAATTTGTCATTGCCATTTGAAATGGAAAAAAGGTTCTGTTGTATTATTTAATTTGTTTCTGTTATAAATAAAACTACACTTACCAAAAAAAAAAAATTACATTTCTTTATGGTAGTGTGTAGTGATTTTCTGCAGGGAAAGTCTGTAAAAGAAGTAAATAGGCCTGATTACGCCTGTGTATGTACTACGCAGTGAATTAGTAATCATGATGGCAGTAATGGGGGACCAACAAGAAGTCTGATCTTTTTCTTGTCAATAACTTCAAAACGGTAAGGTTTCTTCATAATTTAATTGTTAATTCAAGTTCAGCATGTACATTTGCACGGAAATATGAAGATTTTGAAAAAAATTTTAAGGGATTTTTAGCGCTCGGGAAACAAAACCAAAATTTACATTTTAATCTTTTCAAGCACGTCGAAATTTTGATTAGAAATCTTTTCTTTTCTTTTTTTTTTTCATCAGCGGTCGACGTAATATTTACAATTAGCGTTTTAGTGCCTTTTTCTGGTGAAAAAAAAAAAACAAAAACATATTGATTTGGAAATTCTTGCAAAAATCAAATGTCAGAGTTTAATGAAAATGCTACCCCACCTCCCGCCACATACACAAAGAGACTCTTAATTTCATGAAATTTCGAGAAATTAAATTTTCATCCAACCATTTTTTTTTTTTTTTAGTTAAGCTAAGTAGGACTTCTTGGAGAATGTAATGTAAAATAAATCATCAGTTTTTAACAACTATTTCATTCTTTTTGGCCGAAAGAAAATCAGATCCCCCATTTTTTCTTTAGTTGCTAAAATCTTCCTATTTTTAGTTTTACACGTGATTCGTCCATGCTATTTTAGAAAGTTTATTTAGGAAGTCTGATGACTGAAACTGAACTTATTTTGTCAATAAGCAAAGAAAAATGAAATAAATGTCGCTAGAGAAAAATCGATGTATTTTTGTTCTAAAACACAATTTGCTCTAATAAAACTTTTAGAGCAAATTGCTCTCACCTTTTAAAAGGTAATGACAGCAAATCACTTATCAACATTTTGTTATGGCACGTGAATAAAAAACAAAACTTCAAGATATATCTAGGACTGAGGTACATCTCTAAAAAAAAAAGAAAAGAAAGCATCATTCCTGGCGTAAAAAAGCCTGATTATTCCAAAAATAGCATATTACTTATTATAAAACACAGGTTGTGTGTGTGTCTGTGCGTTTATATATTGGATCGGATTTCCTACATTTTTTAACCGATTTCAACAAAACTTCACAGGACTACGTAAGATTACCTTGCGGTGGTTCTAACAGTGTCAAATATTGGAAAAACAAAATTGTTTTTGCACAAAATCAATTTGAAAACATGATTAAGAGGCATCATGAGAATGAAAGGGGGACAACTCATATTGAGTTATACTTATTATAAAACCTAGGTTGTTTGTGTGTGTGTGTGTGTGTGTGTGTGTGTGTTCATTTATATATGGGATCGGATTTCCTACATTTTTCAACCGATTTCAACAAAACTTCACTTTTTTTTTTCTTGGCAGGTAGTGTTTCTTATTGTCTTGCACACTTTTTTCTTTATTTTTACATACAGAATGCTTTAAAAATTCCATTTACAAGACAATTGTTTATAATAAAATTCTATTCAATCTGTAGACTCATAACAATTGAAAACAATGTTTTTGTTTGAGTTTGGGTTTGACCAATTCGTAAAAAAAAACAAAAAAAAAAAAACTAATTAAGACATGTGTGTCCGTCAACCTTAAACAATAATCTTTGTCAATTTCATTTTTCAGTCTTTGTGATGGTTGATACTTGATCTATCTCTTACCGTTACATCCCTGGGCAACGCCAGGCTCTACTGCTAGTTTTAAATATTTGCCCAACAAATCTACCGTAGGTGATATTGACAATCTTAGTTGGGTCTTGCAGATAACGCCCCAGTGACCAATTTAAATGAAAAGCATCATTCCTGGTGTATATAAAAAGAAAAGCCTGATTATTCGGCGAAAATTTATCGCAGTCATAGTTGGGTCCCTGCGTCAACACAGCCACCCTTACGGGCCTTGATTACTGCGCGAAAGTTTAACCATACTGGATAATTAAAAAAATAAAAAGAAAAAAAGAAAACATTCTTCTTGTAAAAAAGTCCGATGTAAAAAAAAAAAAATATTTTGTCACAAGATTGTATAAATAAGAAAATTTCAAAAATAATTTCGTTCATTTGTTTGTGAATATGTCCTGAAAGACAAAAAAGACCCAAAATATCTCCTAAAAAAAAAAAAAAAAAATAAAAAAGCGGTAGTTTTCCGCAGATTTTTAAATAAATGCTATTTACTATTTTGGGAATAATCAGACTTTTTTTTTTTTTTTTTAATTGATTCCTGGGTCCTGATCTTCAGTTTTATTATCATCTTATTCTTACAACATAAATTATAAAATTTGCCAATCCTCTAAAAAGACTAAATGCGAAAATTTGATGGGGCGAAAATAAGAAAGAAAAAGTTCTTTTTTAGCCTAAAAAATATTTCAGAAAAAACATCCTAAATTCCATCAAGCCGAAAATATTTTTTTACTCCGTAATTATACCGCTTTAAACTACATTTGGAAGAGTTAAATGGAAGTTTTTAAAATTAAAAAAATAATGCATTTTTAATGGGGTCGAATAATAATTTTTCCTTTTTTTTTTTTTTTTGCATATGGCCATACTAACAGTTAGTATGGCCATATGCAAAAAAGAGTTAGTAACTAAAACTCAACATGTTTATTTCAACGCCCACGGGCTTGCGCTGTGGGTGTTGAAAAAAAAACATACATGGATCTAATGCGGAAAGTAAGAAATCACAGTAATTTGCACTTTGCAGTGTCCCTCAAGTCAAAATAATAGCTACTGTTTTGAAATAAATTATTTCCTTTAATAATAGTTTGTTTAAATTCCAAATATTATTTTTCTGTCAAGATTAAATCACGAGTGAATTTTTTTTTTTTTTACAGCGAAAAAATAAATCAATGTCGCGACAAGTCGGTAAATTTGACTTTTTAAAAATAACTTGTTTTCTTGCACTTACCTTTCTGACCAGAAAATGCAACGAGAAATATAAGGTGATAATTATAATTTCTTTACGTTCAAAAATGAATTTATGATGTCTCTTATTAACTGAACCAATTTTTGTATTGTTCGCTCAGTTCATATAAATTTCACAATTGAAACAAAGAAAGAAATACAATAAAAACATGAAATTTAAACTGAAAGAATATATTTCGCTTGATAATTCAAGACAAAAGAATTTACGCGGTGTTAAACATGATTTGGTTCCTTGTGTTAAAAAACCTTAGATTTTTTTGAATTTATTTTATTTTTATTTTTATTTTGCATTTACATGGCAAAATTATTAAAACATAGCACTTGACTTAGGGCTTGGTATCCCACTCATAAATCTATGATATGAAGCCATCTACTCTCTACATGCCAGTCAATTCAATTGTCATGGTTGATAAGCCATAGAAAATCAATCTACTACATATCAATTTTCATAAAGTAATGAAATAGTAATTTTATTGAAAACTTGTGTTGTAAAATAATCATCAATAAGACAATGAATGTTTTTGGTAAATTTTTACACCTGTCTCCCTTATTGAACTAATGTACATGATCAGTTCTTTAACCATCATTGTCCAGCTGACTACTTAAAGATCATTTGGGAATAAAATGGATGTAATAATATAATAAAAAAGTAAAACATTGCTATGTAAGCATTTGTTCTTTGTCACCCCACAAAAATAAATTTTTATTTTTTTGACATTTTTTCATTTTTCAATGATTTGCAAACTAAATAAGAATTATTTCATTCTTCTAAAACCTAAAGCTTCAAAGCATAGAAAGTTTATTAAACTTTTTAATTGCTAAACATTTATGATATATACATTTCTGAAATATAATTTTAAATACGATTTTAAATTTCAATTTAATTAAATTAACAAATTCCTTTTGAAACAATTTTCAAAAAATATTTCTACTGTTAGAGATGAACTAGCAAAAATTAAAATTTACGAAACATTTATTAAATTAATATTCAGCAATTGAAATAAAACTGATACTAAAAAAAGATATTTTTTATAATTATTCTGCTATTATCCTGTAGGTTGTGTTCTAATAATAACTGTGTAGGGACCAGATTGTATCATCTCATTATCTGTAAACAATTCAACTAGAACTAAATAAAAATTAGCGAGATGACATAGTGGATCATTCTATATAAAATAAATCAACAAATAGAATTTTTTAACATAAATGTTTTTTTTCCCAGATAAAAATGTTGAATATTGTAGCAATCCACAAATCAGTATTTCCCTTTCAATTTCTATATAAAATTTAATTTTCTATTCACTAGAGTCTATCTTACATATCCATGTCTACCATTCATCTATATTTAGAATATTGCTGCACTTCTTATCTATCTAGAGCTCCTTGATAAAATCTAAAGAAGAATCAGCAATATTATTGAACCAGATCTGGCTTCCTGACTTCAGTCACTTTCCTACCACCAAAAGGTTCAACCTGTGCTTTTTCTATAAATACTTTCATGATAATTGTCCAGATGGACTCTTTGCTATAGTCATTAGAGTATATTTATGTCAGCAACTGAGGCTAGCTAAGTTAAATATAGGACAGTTGAAGACTAGTTTTTCCCCATATCCACTTTTGACCTTATGACATTTTCTGTATCAACAGAAATAAATATTCACAACTACCGGCTCCACCCATAAAGAACAGAGAGCAATCCTCCTGTCACCCAAAGTAATGGTCTTTTATTGGCGCAAGAACTGCTGTGATCAGTCAAGACTTGCAAGAAAGTTAAAAAAAAATTACCATATTTTGAGGCTTACTAAGGTCAACCCGATTTTGATTCTGATTTTCTTTTGTCACCAGACACCATAAAAAAACAAATTCTTTTTTGAGGTAAGACTTTGTTTTCTCTTTCATGACCACAAAGTTCATGTTGGTTTCAGCTTGTAAAACTCTCACATAACACAAGGAAGAGGTTTTTCAGGTGTAACAAGAAGTGTGTAAATTTTCAGATGTTCTTTTTTTGTAAGTACTTTGTTGCAACCTAGGGAAAGCTACTGAATAAAATAATCACATTAAGGTTGGTAATGCATGATAATACTTAAATACATATAAGATTCGCCAGCAGCATGTAGAAGAAGTAGTCAACTGTTAAAAGTGAGTCAACTGAATTCTACAATGAATTTCCAACTGCAGACCAACATACAGTATTTACTACTGTATTTATATGAATGGGAACATACCCATCATCATCCATAGGTATACTACAACACACTTAATGATTGTTTTTATGTTCTTTGTATTTCTTTATTTTCTCTGACTAAACAGCCATCCTGGGTATGATGATGTACATCTAGTAGCAAGGCATCTGATTGGGAGATTGGAGGTTTTGAGAAGCATGAAACCACCTCTTAGCTGCTGTTGTTCCCAGGTCCACCATAGCTCAGGGTGGTAAGCACTTGTTAGGATCCTAGCTAGATCACTTTCTGATTCACTCAGCAACAAAATCTGTCATCTAGATGTGAATGTTAAGAAAGTAAAATGAATAATAAAGCAGTCAACCTCTGCAAAAGGAATCTAAGTGTCATATCCGACTCACAAAACAAATCTCTATGAAAAATATCAAATACAATATAAAAGCAGCAAATCATGAACAAAGCTAAACCAAAAACAATGCAAAAAGAATGATGAGTCATGATTCATCCCATCTCCTTTTAAGAACGCGACTCTCAAAACTGTAAGCAGACGCCATGAACAAGCAAGATGTCATTGTCAGCACCAGTGACCTTGGTCAACTAACCTGACATATGAAACAACTCTAGGTCTTATCAACTCTCCAAATCCTCCAAGTGAATTCCCTCATCCACAAAGAGACACTCCACCTTTATATCAACAATACAAATAATTTTATCTTAACAACATGTGTTCATTTGCTACCAGACATGTGTTGATAACAATTTTATTTTAAATGTCTTCAAATCTTAACTGTTCACATGGAGAAAACTATTTAACCTTTATCTCATCAAATCCCTCTAGAATTGTTTTCCAATCACTATTGTTTTGAGGGTGCAAAAAACATGAGCATCTACTGTTTTCAAATTGTTATAACTTTCTTTGTGTTTTATGTAGAGACTTGATTTTTTGTATACTAATAAAAGAATGAATGAGTAATATTTTGATGTAATACACCATGTAATGCATTATGTTTTGATATTGAAAACAAAGAAAATTGAAACATAAAATAAAAACCAAATACATTAACAATTTAACATACACTTATTATTACTCCTTGTGGAGTTCTGGGGATGCAGTCTATCTTGTACTCTATCAGACTGTGGAAGCTTTGGAAGCAGTGGGTGTTGGCAGAGTGCCACATCACACTTTCTGCACATGAACTGGATCTGGTGGCACTTCTTGTCTCAGTTTGAATAAACTGCACAATCAGACTGAACTTCATTTCTAAAGGTCTCAATAGTGTGAGCAGTCATTGTCAAATTTACTGGCCTTTTGTTGTACCAGGAAATATATAAAATGTGTCTAACTCTGTGTGGGATGAAGGACTTTTTTGTATCCATATTATTTAGTTCACACATAGTGTGCCATATGCTTTCATCCACTGTAAGTTTCCTACTGGGATAAAAGTAGCACAAGCCTTTCTGACAGTGGCCAGATATTGAATGCCCTATCATGTTCAGGGTGGTTCCTAGGTTTTGCATTTGAGTTATTTGAAAGATGGAAAAATGGAAAAATCTTCAAAAACCTGTTTTGCGGTATGATGTGTCTGAAACCTGGCATTCGAATAAAATCATGAGTTGACCAATATAATTTGAATAATGACCACTTCATGATTCCAATAAGAAGCAAAATGGCTGAAGCATTCATTTCATCAAAAGTGACATAATTCCGTATGTTTATGTATGAGTAGACACCAGCATTTGTGTCTTTCCTTTCCTTCACCTGATTAGCATATTTATTTGCCTTGGTGACAAAGTTATTATTTGATCATTTATAAATAGATTAATAATTCACCTTCAGAAATGCTATCAGGTACATCCTTGGGGCCAGTAGCTTCCGTAAAATTAGTCAGCCATTAATGATAGTAGCTGCTTAGCACCTTGTATTCATTACAGCTCTCCTCCCAGTTACTAGTGTGGTTATCATCTACATCTCTGACCTCTTCACCACCCGAGTAAAGCCTTCAAAGTCATCATCAGAGAAAAACTCTTGAATAAATGCTTTGTTGAATGTTGATGCATTCATTTTTGTTTACAAATAATCACAACAAAATTCATGTGGACTTAAGCAATGTTGTACATTTGTATAGTGAAGAACAATAAAAATTGTGTCAGAAAAAAGAAGTTTAGCTTGCATGTGAGAGCGGACTATTTCTGGATGAAAATACCAGAAATAACAGTTGACAAGTGTTTATTTTTAGCAATCCTCTCAAGACAATAGAATGCACCTACAGGTACAAGGGAAAGAATTCATATGGCAACAATTTTCACCTCCAGCTAGAATAAGGTTGAATAAAAGAATGTTATATTAAACCAGTAAAAGGAAAAAACATAATACTTATAAATTCAACTTTCAAACAATGCTTTTCTTAGAGAAAAATATCAATATTCATATTTAAAGACTGCATCGATGACACTTAGATATTGTAATACATGAAAACACAAATGTTAGGACACAGAATGAATAAAAAATATTTGAAAGCATTTTTGTTACATTTCTCCAGATTACCTGCCTATGGTTGGTTTCTCATCTACATTGCATCATTAAAGTTTGTAGAACATAAAAACAAAACTATCATAATAAAAAAATTAAAAATATAGTGAAAATAAAAAAAAACTAATCAAAAGTTAGTAATGAGTGTTTCATCTATGGAATTCAGACAAATTAAAACAGTTATGTCTATAACAACACAAGACATGACTAAAATATCCTTCATGTGTTTACTTGATACTCATAATTAATACAAGAAAATGGTTGAATATTTAATAATACAGCTTAGAACTGATAGGTAACAATTTATTCACTGCAAGACTGCAAGTCGACACAGGCAGACAAATTAAAAATCTGTGTGAAAAAAGGGCTGTTTTAGAAGTTTTATTATACAGTTGAAAATTTTAAACTAATAATAGTCTATAAAACCTTTTAATATAAAAAAGAAAATATAGTTTCATTCAGTCAAACAATTGCACAACCTTTATTACATCAAATATAAGAGGAATTTGTGTCATAATAGTAATAGTTTGTGTACACTTCTCATTAATATCTAAAAGATTTTAAAATATTTTATTAAAAGATTCTGATTAACATATTTCACAAGAATATGGTATCTGAACAGTGTGTAATTGTGTTTTTCAAATTTAAAACATATGTAAAGGATGTATTAAAATGTTATAAGATTATGGTTTCCCTCCTGTGTGTATTTTCATATATCTCACCAAGTATGGCTTGCCAGAAAATACAGATTCACAAACTTCACAAAAATATGGTTTCTCTGCAGTGTGTGTCCGCATGTGCCTAACCAATGTTGCTCTGAGTGAAAATGAAGATTCACAAACTTCACAAGAATATGGTTTTTCACCAGTGTGTGTTCACATGTGAGGCGCTAAATATGACTTCCAGGAAAATGCATATCTGCAAACTTCACAAGTATATGGTTTCTCTCCAGTATGTGTTCGCATGTGGCCCACTAATGTTGACTTCTCTGAAAATACATAACCAAAAATTTCACAAGAAGATGGTTTCTCTCCAGTGTCTGCACATGTGGGACACCAAATGTGTCTTTCAGGAAATGTAGATTTGCAAACTTCACAAGAAAATGGTTTTACTCCAGTGTGTATTTTCATGTGGCATGCCAAATATGATTTCTGTGAAAATGCAGATCCACAAACTTCACAAGAAAATGGTTTTTCTCCAGTGTGTGTTCGCCTGTGGCACATGAAATGCATCTTCTGGGAAAATGCAAATCCACATACTTCACAAGAATATAGTCTTTCTCCAGCATGTTTATACATATGATTCACCAAACCTGACTTCTGTGAATATGCTGATCCACAAAATTCACAAGAATATGGTTTCTCTCCAGTGTGTGCACGCATATGGTGCACCAAACTTGACTTCTCTGAAAATGCAGTTTCACAAATTTCACAGGCATATGGTTTTTCTCCAGTGTGTATTCGCATGTGGCACACCAAATTTGTAGTCTGTGAAAAAGCAGATGTGCAAAATTCACAAGAATATGGTTTCTCTCCCGTATGTATTTGCATGTGGCACTTGACCTTACTTCAGTCAAAATGCAGATGTACAAACTCCACAAGAATATGGTTTTTCTCCAGTGTGTATGTGCATGTGCCATGCCAATTTTGACTTCTGTGAAAATGCAGATGCACTAATTTCACATGAATATATTTTTCTTGAGTATATATAGGAATATGGGTCACCAAATGTGATTTGTCTGAAAATGCAGATCCACAAAATTCCAAGAAACCTTTCTCTCTCATGTCTGTTCATATACATTTCTTCAAATCAGTCATTTGCACAAATAAAAACCCACATAATTTACAATATGACTTCTGTCCACTCTGTGTTTCCAAAGGGTACACTAAATCTGATGTTACTGGAAAGGTTTACAACCATTCACAAGAATATGGCTTCTCTCTAATTTTTATTTATATGCTACACTAAATGAGTTTTGGTAGAGAAGACAAACCACATATTTCACAATGACATGATTTCTTGCCAGTTAATGTTTACTGTTAGGTTTTGAAGATGTCAATGCAGTTTTTCATGAGGATTGTAGCATATATTTCATCTATTCATGATAAAAAGTCCAGAGATTTATTTTATTTAAATTCATAATAATAAAATATACATATATGATTTTCTGATCAGCCAGAATACCTGTGAAATAAAAGCAATGAAATATATATTAATAGAAGCAATGAATAATATATGAAATTAGTTTACAATGTAATAGAAACATGTGGAGGAATTAGTCACGTTAACTTGCACTAGATACTTCCCACTGATGTAGTAGCATTTGTACTCTCAGAATTTATTCAATGTGCAATCCTAATTATATAACATGGAAAGCCTGCATTTGTGTAAACATCTTCTGCTTTTCTGCTTCCGACATGACACATATGAAGGTTGAAAGAAAAAAATTAATGTGATCCTATTTAAAGTATTTAACTGTTAACATTTTATTATTTTTTTTACTAAAGCTGGAAGAAAATCATATCTGGCTAGAAGTGACTAAAACATCAAAACTGATAATGTCAAGAATTCCTCACATATCAAATACATGTCAGATACAATCGAACACATTGATTTTCTCTCTTTATGAGGTATCATACGGTTAAGTATTGATTATTCACAAGAAAATTCTCCCTGTGAAAATATTTGTTAAAATTTTATGCAGTAATTCTTCAAACATATCTCTATTTTATGAATTTTGTAAGCAATGTCACACCCACCAATATGGATATTGTTGGATTATCTCCCTTGTCTAAAGAAACTAGTTAAAACTGATAAAATCCTCAATTTCTCAGAGTTGACATTTGTTAGAAATAAAATATCTTCATGAACCTTTTTCAGATACATGTCGGAACATTTGCTAACAGAAAAGATAGTTTTTGATTATCTAATTAATTTTCTGTAGCAAAGCAAAAGGAAATCTAAGACCAATTCTGTTGTATTATGAACCCTAAATAAGAATAGACATTTATCAACCTATCATTGGGGACTTCTTCCAGAATTTGATTGTATATGATTGTTTGCTAATGGAAACTGACCTACTTTTGGACTTGTGCTGTTGATCAGAGCTTGTGTGCTAAAGAAACCTTTTTGATTATTAAGAAATTTTTTGCCCTACTGATATTAGTTAAGTTTGATTTAATTTTTCTTTATTTCATTTATTTGTTTTTGATTTATTTTTTGAATTTATTTTTTCAGTTTTGCTGTCAGCTTTGGCTGCAAGCTTTTATCATAGGCTCATCCAGGTTTGTGTAAACTTAGATAAACCTAAAGTTAAGATGGCTGGCTACTAGAAATTGAACATCGTTATTTGGTGAGCAAAATTTCTGGGACTAGCTACAGTGGGAGTTGCTGAAAGCTGTGGTTGGGAATATATGGTGGGACAAATTAAAATCAAAAATTAAGTCATTTGCAACTAAGTATATTCATTGGCTCAATCTAGATAAATTAGCAGCGCAAATGGTATGTGAGCAAAAAGTTGATTAAATTCCATGATAGTGGAGATGTAGCCTTTGTTAGGACAGAGCTGGCCTCCTTTCTTATTAAGAAGGATCAAGCTCTGGTAGTTAGGACTAGGTTAAAAAGAATGTCTAGTGAGGCAACGAATATGGCTGCTGAATTGCGTGCAGAGGAAGTTAGGAATGCATCTTGTCAACATGTCATGTGCATCACATTGCTGGATAATTGAACCATGATTACAAACACAGGCATATGTGAGGCTTTTCATGACTACTTTCAGGATCTGTTCACCAGGGAGTGTGGTCTGAGCACTGCTCAGTTCTATACCTATCTGGCCGACTTTCTTCACATTGAAGCAGCTGAAAAGGCTGGGTACGAAGATCCCATCACAGAGTTAGAAATCTCGGAAGCAATGAAGCTGGTTGGTCATGACAAATCTCTGGGATTAGATGGTCCAGCCTATGAAGTGTACTTGAGGCAGTCACCCATTTTTGTTCTTTTGCTGTTGGTGATTTTCTACAACTGGTTGAAGCGGGGTCTATACTTCAACATTTCACCAGGCGTGTCATCAAGTTGCAAGAACAAAAATGATAGGTAACTTTTGACTTTTAACTATGTTAAATACAGAGTTAAAGATTTTAGCCAAGGTCTTAGTAAACCATTTGCAGGTTGCCCTCTCATTTGATTAGCTCTGAACAGACTTGTGCTGTGAAGGGCAGGACTATTCAGAACAACCTTCATATGGTATACTTAACCATCAAGGAAGTCAACAGTGAAGCCACGCTGATCAATTTAGATCAGTCCAAGGCCTTCGATAGGATGGACCATTGATTTCTGGAGGCTGTCCTTTTGACGGCCAATTTCAGGCCATACTTTCACACCTGGATCCAACTTCTGTATGTGACTCCCAGTGCACTGGTAGAAGTGGATGGGGTTTGATTGGAGACTTTCGTATTGTCTCACACCATTCATCAAGGTTGTCTGCTTTCACCTTTGCTTTACGTTCTTGCATTGGAATCACTTCCTCATAAATTAAAGACAAATCCAGTCCTACACAAAATTTCTCTACCTGGTGCTACCACCTCAGCCATGTATTCTACCTATGTTGATGATGTTTCAGTTTTTGTGTTGAGCAAAGTCGAGATTGACAAAGTCAGCAAAGAAATCAGAGGGTATGAGATGGTGACAGGAGCCAAGATCAACCACGATAAGTCTGTTGGCTTGTGGCTGGGTGCATGGGAGTTTCTCTTCCTGGACCTTTCTTCTGGATGAATGGGTTGGTCAGATACTCAGCGTCTGGTTCAGTCTTGATCTCTTTCTGGATATGAATTGGTCAAAGGTGCAAGAGAAGGCCAATGTTGCAGTTTGTCTGTGGTCCCAGAGGAATCTTGCCTTAAAGGGGACGGCAGAAGTATATGCCTCACACATCTACCTGATTCTCCTTTACTGACTCTCTGTACTTCCACAGTAATGTTATTAGTAAGGCTCTTGTTCTCCTTCTTGTGAAGAGGCAAGGCAGGTAATCTACATCGGGAGATCTGTTACCTTCTGAAAGCCGTCTTGGTGTGCCTAGCATTAAGATTGGTCAACATATGCTTTGCATCGCATTCCTAGATTGAATGTGTCATGATTCAAATGAGAAAGGCATATTTTGGGAGGAAGATGTCCACAAGAACTTTCCATCCCTGAGAAGTGTGCACTCATGTACGGAGGAGGCCCACCATTTACACTGAGATGAGTGCTCCTTCTAATGTTAATGTCGTATTGCTCTGAAACACTTCTCACAGGCATCAAGTGACCTCTCCAACATCCAGGTATTGTCTCGAAGAGAATTATATCATGTGATAGTTAGGGCATTCATATGAGATGATCTGATGGATTAGCTCAGTGTTATCAAGCGGAAAGGCTAGTTCAATATGGCCTTATGTGCCTGGGTTGAAATGCTTCAATATTGATGAGGCCTCACTCACCTGGCTGGAGATTCATAAGGCCCTCTGGGTCAGAAAAAGACTTTGTTTGGTGGGCTTGGAGAAATCTCCAAACTGCATTTGCTGTGATGGGGAAGTGGAGACCCTGGGTCACACCTTTCATTGCATGCTCGTAGTCCCATTGCGCAGGTTTATTGAAGGCATCATGGTTCACATGCTGTGCAGAAAGTTTTTTGTCCTTCAGGCCAGTTCTGTCTGTAGCAAAGTGGTACCGCCGTTGACAAAGGCTAAACATTATGTGTTCTTTTGCTTTCTGGGTGTTATGAGAGTTGTGATTTGGACGACACATCACAAGGAATTCTATGGGGGTGAGAAGTTCACTTCTTCAAAACTGATCTCATACTTTAAGCATCAGCTTATAGTCAAGATCAGGATGGAAAGGCAGCAGCAGCTCCCTTCATCAGAATTTGACAAAAGGAGGGGGTGAGTCATGCGCGTTTGTGCTAAGTAAAAGGGGCTGACTTGGAGTGACACTTTGATGCCAGTTAAGCATTAAGATATTGTTTTTTGGATTTGATCATTGGCAACCCCATGCAATGTTAGGCTAGATTAGGGTTGGTTCTTTGTCCATAGCTTCTTTTTTCAAGTTAACTTAGCTAAGGGATGTTACCTCATTTGTCCCTTTTATTTCTGCTTCTATTTTCTTTAGTTTAATCCCCCCCCTCCCTCATTAGGTAACTGGAAACATCAGTTCTCCAGTGGATGCTGGGCGACTTTTGTTTTTTCAGGTGTGATTTTCGTATTTGTTGGTGTGTTTGAATGAGTGTGTATTTCAGTGAGTGTTTGAACGAATAAGTGTTGTATATTATTAAAGTATCGCATTGATTTCATCCAGTTAACTGATGTTTCTGCCACAAATAAGGATTGTGAGGCTTTTTATTACTAACAGTATTTTATTTAGTTTCTTGTAGATAGATTTTGTTCATATTTATAAATACACGTTGGGATTCAGATTTTAAATTGTTATTATATTCCCCTCCCCACCACAGACAAGAATTGTACATATGGGAACTAGTTAGGATTTTCATAGAGACATTTAGGTATAATGGTGGATGTAGTAAAAAAGATAAGAATACATTGTTTTGGTGTAAGGAATATTGTGGTATGTTTACGTCAGTGAATGTGGCTAACTAAGATTAATATTAAGACAGAAGAAGACCATCCTTTTTCCCCATTTTGGTCTTGTACCACATTTTGTATTTTGAATAAATATCACTCTTCTTCTGGAAGAGGATAAGAGTTTTTTTTTTCCTGTTTGAGTAGATGCTGTGGTTGTAGTATTTGTTCTGTGCCAGAGGCCTTCTCTCCTCTCTTGCATTCTCTCCTGTTCTGTAGCAGTGGTATGACTAGCTTAGACAAGCTCTAACCATCTTGGACCAGCAGCCTGAGTGGAAACACACAGGACTCCACGTTAAAATCCAACCTTGTGTCACAACCTGATTCAGTTCAAGGTAAATCTCAGGCTCTTCTTCTGAAATGAAATGCTCTGTTGGAAGCTGCCTCAAGGAAATAGCAGTTGACTTCTGCTTTAATTAGCATTGAAGACAATTCCATCCTATTTATTTATATATATTTTTCTTTTTTTTGACTTTACTTTCTCTTGCCTTTTTCACGTCTATTTTCCTGGAAAAAATGATTTTCCAACTTTCTCAATTAGAAATTCTTTTTATAAACTTTGTTTTTTGCTCAGATTTTAGCAGTTTATTAAGTTCCTGCCAGGCCGTAGAGCAAACCTAGTCCCATTGCTTGTTGAGCTACTAACATTGCTTTGTTAATTTTCTAACACACCATGTTCCGGTGTAGTTTTTGGCTCATCGCCATTTTTGAACTTTTGCCATTACCAGCATGTTCAATTTATTTTCCTGCCAATTCTTACTTTGTGGTTAAACACAACATTTGAGTATTTCTGCACATGTCAATTTTTCTTTTCAACACTTTTGTCCATGCATACAAAGGTTTTCTATGACATCAACCTTCTTCTTTGCACCTTGCTGCTTCCAGCATGTTCGATTGATTTCCCGCCAACAATTCTGGCATAAGTAAACATCAATCAACATGCAGACATCTTAAATTCATTTTTATGGATTTTATTAACTGTCCACAACTTTAGGATATTCAGTGATTTCTTTCAGGCTTTATTAACAAACTTTGGTCTATCCTTTCTTTGAAGACACACATATTCTCCAGACTATACAAATGGATTTTCTATTCCTCTTCAAGGACTAATTCTTAAATCTTTTGTATTGATATTAATGTCCACGAGTGTTTTCTATGAACTCTATTCCTTTTGTCCAGATCTATCTTTGCTTCATCCTTCATCTATGTTACTCAGCCATTAAAGTCTATGATATTTTTTAACTTCAACTCAACTTCTTTCATCTGGGATAACACCAGAACAAAAAAAACTCGAACTTTACTTCAGCACTAACATTAATGAGTATCTTTTAAACAAACTCAATCTTTCTTCGAGGTAACTACATCAAATACATGAATGCTTCCAAAGGACCTTTTTTGCATGCAAGTGTTTACACTCCTTTTATTACAAAGATTTTTTCGATTAATTATTTGCATAAACATTCTTTATACCTCAGAAAGACTAGTAAGCATAATTTGATATTTAAATGCAATTATTTGATTTTTGCAAGAATTTTCAAAACATTGTTTTTTTATACCAAAAAAATGTTAAAAATCCTAATATTGATCTTTGGCCCATCCACTGATGAAAGAAAAACAAAATTTTTAACCAAAATTTCAAACATACTAGAAAGGATTAAAAAATTTAATAAAATAATCAAAAAATAATTTGGTCCTTTTAATAATAATAAATATTTTAATGATAGAACTTTGTTTTTGTCAAGTTTGGAGCCTTGTTTCATCATGGTATCTCCTTTTTTAGAAAAGTTTTGAAGGCACCTAATTTAAAACTTTATAAATTATTGTAATTAAAAAAAAGAAGAAAAAATGTAAATTTTTGTAAAAATCCATTATTCATCAGAAAAAAGTTTTTAAGACAATAGTGTCCATAACATACCTTACTAAAAGCAATTAAAAGCTTTTCTAATTAAATAATATTTTAGTTTTACTGTATTTTTTATTTTATGATTCAAAGAAGATTTCCAGTAACTGAGGTCCTGTTTTACAAAAATAAATTTATGATTTAAAATAAATCCTCCAAGGAGTTCTGCTTTTAGCTTAATATAAACATTAAGTCTGTCAACATTTAATTTCTCACAATTTCATAAGTGTATTAATGTGTGTGTTTGTAGGCGGGGGGGTAACTGATGGAAAAATATATTTTTACCAAGATTTTCTAAAAAAAATGTTCTAAAATAATTTCATTTATTTATGAATAAGTTCTCAAAGTTTAATTAAAATTGCTCAAACTAATCTTTGGCCCACAAGAAAAAGATTTTTAACCAAACTTTTGAACTTTCTAAGAAAAAAAATTTAAATATAATTTAATAGTTAAAAAATTCCGTAGTCATTCCTAATCAAAGATTTTCATGATAAACCTTTTTTTTGTTAAATATTAAAAAATTAAAGCAAAATTAAAAAAATTTAATGAAATTGAAATTATTTCTATTCACTGAGCTTATTGAACAATTCTACCCAACATGATACATAACAATTTCTTCTATTTTTATAAATATCAAAATTGATTTTATTAGGAATCTCTACAAAATCAATAAACTAGATGAAAACAAAATTTTATTGTCAAATATTTGTTATTATTAAGAGGAAGGACCAAAGTATTTTTTGATTGTTTTATTAATTTTTTCCATCCATTTTAGAATATTCTAACTTTTTATTAAAAAGTCTTGTTTCACTTTGCATCAACATTACTACTAAGTAACATAGCAAATTTTAGCACATTATTTTTTGCAGTGACAGACATTAATTTGGAAAATCTTGCAAAAAATAAAACAATATCAGATTTTAATAAAACTTTCAGAAACTATTCACAAATGATTGAAATTATTTTAAATATGTTTATTTTTTTGAAGGTCATAGTAAAAATTTTTTTTGCATCTATTACCTTCCCCTTAACTAATTTTATGGAAACTAGAAATTCAATACTGAGCATTTCATTGATGATATTAGTAAAAAGCAAAAGTCTTTGATGAATTTAGATCATGCTTTTTTTTTTAAAAAATCAGACCCTGTGTTACTGAAAAATCAGCTCTGAATTGTAACATAAAAACCCAATAAAACAAAGAAATTATTTAATTTCTAAAGCTTAGTTACTTTTATGAATAAAGACAATATTGTCTGAAGGCAAAAAATTGTTTTCAATGAAAAAGTGAATTTTTAAAACAATTGTTTTTTTTACAATTTTACATTAAAGTTGTTAAATATTATAAAATTAATTATCAAAATTGAGTCATTTAAACAATGGTGTTATCAAGTAGATTGTTGGAATTTAATTTGAGAACAATATTTTACAAGTTCACATTCTCGCTATTTTTTCTATCCTCATTCCAACCACTTTTTACTTTCAAAACCGGCTCCCAAAGCCTTGATTCTTATCAGAGATAAGAATATATTTTCTGACTAATGAGAGCTGGAGAATATAAAAAGGAATTCCATCACCATTATTCTTTCCATGGTGCCATAAAGTCTGGGGGAAACCTCATAGCTTGTTCACTCCAACCTGTTTTCATTACTTTCAAAACCGGCTCCCAAAGCCCTGATTCTTATCAGAGATAAGAATGTGTTTTCTGACCAATAGAGGGGCCAGAAAATTTGTACAACGATTTTGGAGGGAAAACTTCCCAATCCTTCTGAGCCTCTCAAATCTCCATAAATTTGGAGAATCTACGCCTATTTGGGAGTGGGAATTTCCACCACCGTCTGTGAGGTTGATGATAGAAAGCACCAGTCAACTTTAGAACCACTTTCAACCAAAGAAGAGCTACCTACTAAAGGGCTGTTGAAAACTTGCTTTTAAGACCTTCAAAATAAACATGAAAAAAAAATCAAAATATTGTAAAAATTTTAATACAAATATTGAAGTATGTATTTTTATTACCATCAGCTTATATCATAAAATTTATCAGTTTATAACTATTCATATTTTCTAACACTACTGTAGTTGTCTACTATTAGCCTAGATACTCAAACCAAATGTCAATCTTTGAACTAATTTTTTGATTTTTTTTACTTCAAACATTTAGCATGCTACACTTTTGTAAACATTAGCAAAAGATTTAGTGAAGATAAAGGTGAAGTTGTACAAAAAACTCAAAAACATTTCTTTAGAAAAAAAATTAAAAACCATAAGAAAGTGTGAAGATAGTGTGTTGAAATCAAAAATAGGCCTAGAAGCACAAATTAGGCAAATCAAGAGAAAGAGGAAGTTTAGTTAAAGCTGATGAATACAAAACAAATGGCCACTTTAAATTTATCATGTTTGCATACCACTCAAAATCAAAAAGCATTGGTTGAATTAGAAAGAGGTAGAGGACCATAACCAGAAAAGAATTCCTTTAAGCACTAATCTAATAAAAGACATTAAGTCTCTTTTTAATCTTAAAAGAGGAAAAGTTCAAAGAGTTCCATGCTAGTGATGGGTGGTTTGAGAAGTTCAAGAAAAGAACTAGCTTGCAAAATGTAAGAATTACAGGGGAAGCAATGAATATGCAATAAGGAAGCTGCTGATATACATAGTGAAGTTCTGAAGAAAATTGTGGAAGAAGGAGGGTATTCTGATGAACAAATTTTTAACATTAATGAGACAGGATTATTTTGGAAAGGATGCCTTCAAAACTTTTCTGTCCAAATCTGAGAGTTATCAAACAGGATATAAAGCTGCAAAGGATAGACTAACCCAATTATTGGGCAGCAATGCTAAAGAAAATTTGAAATTAAAGCCTATGTTGGTTTATTGAGCTCAGAATCTAAGAGCTCTTAAAAGGACAATTACCAATAACTCTGAATAAGTTTTTCATAAAAAAGTCAGATTAATAAACATTAATTCATAGCATTTTTATCTTCTTATATGTAAGTTTGTATATTCTATGTACCTATATTTTAATTAAAAGTATGCAAATTAGAAATGAGACTAAAATTTGAGGTACAAATTACATCATTTCCTATAACTTATTATATTTGATCAATGTATTTTCAGTTAATGCATATCTTTTAATGTACACATTAGTCACACTACTTGAGGGATTCCTGTACAATATGGCTAAATTGTTCAGTATAATTTCCCTTTGAAGTAAATGAAAGTTTTATTTGATGACACAATGATTTAGTAGTAAAGTTTTTGCACCCTGCTTCTTTTCCATATATAAAATTTATGAAGCTTCATTAGTTAATTAAACTGTGCTTTTCACACCTTATGAGTGTGCAGGTAAAGTTGGCAATGTCCAATGTTGTTTCCTACATCAGAACCTTTTGCAATTCATTGCATGTGCAGGTTCACAAACTCCACTTTATGAGGGGTAATAAAAAGAAAATTTGGAATAAAATATTAAAGTAAGCAATCATAAATACTGAATCATGACTCACCACATCTATTTTTAAGAACACCACTCCTGACACTGTAAGCAGTTGCTGTGAAAGGTCAAGCTGTCAATAGCACCACCATTGACTTTGGTCAACTGCACTGACATACACAGCAACCCACCTCCCCTCACCTACAAAGAGACATTCCACCTTGTTCCTCTCTGTTAGCAATACATCTTGTAATACATGAAACACAAATGCTAGAATACAGAATGAATAAAAAATATTTAAAAGCATTTTTCTAACATTTCTACAGATTACCTACCTACATTTTGCTTCTAATCTATGCTGTACACTTAAAGTTTGTTGAATCTAAAAACTTTACTATTGTGTTAAAAAATAAAAAACCTAGTCAAAAATCAAGAATGACTGGGAAATTCAAACAAAACAGTTTTGTCTACTGATACAGAAGAAAAAAAAATCCTTCAAATTTTTATTTCATACTCATAATACAAGAAAATATTTGAATCTATCTATAATTCTCAAAATGTGAGTGTGTGTGATCAGATGTTGTTTATGCATTTCCAGTTGTAATCAGATGTTGTTTATGCATTTCCAGTTTTCATTTGATTTCGATGAATTTTTTGTTTGATAGATAGTTCTTCAGCGCTGGTTTTGAGTCCAAATTGTTGGCAACAATAGCTCTCCACTAGTTCCTGTCCATTATAACTTTCAGCAATGTTTTACTATCTGTTCTTGGATATATATCTTTCATAAAAACTTTAAAAATAAATACTTTAAATTACTACAATAATATTATCTATATCTAAAATTCTCAAAATGTGTGTGTGTGATTGGATGTTGCTTATGTGTTTCCACAGTTTTCATCCACTTTCGATGAAATGTTTTTTGTTTGATAGATAATTCTTCAGTGCCAGTTTTGAGTCTAAATTACACATTCCTCTTCTCTTGGCCAAGCAATCAATCTCAAGTGAGGTTACCTTTTCCATTGCATAATGCCTACTATTACATTTTTAATGTGTTGCTTTCATCATTGTCTATAGCCATTCTAAATTTAAATTTTTTTTATTGTCCTGCCAGATTTTGCATTGCATTCACTGTAGTAATAAGTAAGCTTGCTTTTTTTATTACTCAACATTTATTTTTCTAACCTTTCGTAAAGCTATTCAAGCTTAGTGATTCCTGTAGCTTTACATCGTTCTCTTTTGGTATTTGCTCATGCATTCCATTTGACAATTCATACTTTCCTAAGACATGACACCAAAGAAAAGAACTTGCATATGTCACAAAACTGCTTCTGCCAGGTCTGCCATGTGAATAAGAGATAATGAATCATCTTTAGAATGTTCATTTCGCCTGTCTCAAAATGCTTCTTAGAATGCTTCAATCAGAGCCACTGAGTCTGAAGATCAATGTAGCCATTGACTTTCCAGAAGAGCATACGTGAACTCTTCTGCATGCGAGGCTGAAATGATCAAAGGACTCAATGGCTGAGGATAAATTCCTCTTCAGCTGCTGCTGTGCATGAGGCTGAAATGCAAAAACAGCCCTTTTCAGGTTCCTCCTTATTCAAATTGTTAACCTCCCATTTTGGGATGTACATCAGTTACACCCAACTGTTGTTAATACTGATTTTGGGGTAGGCTGACTATAAAATTAAACTGCTCCAACTGAGCGGTAAAAATTCCCAGTAATGAAAGACCCAGTCGAAGACAGGTTATACTGTGTTCACTTCTCATTAATGTTTAAAAAGTTTTAACATATTTTATTGAAAGATTTGGATTTACATATTTTACATGAACAAGCTTTCTGGTCAGTGTTTAGTTGTTCATGTCTTTTTAAATTTAAAACAAATGAACAGTATATATAACAGATTTTTTGAAAATTATTCTTTCTCTCCAGTATGTATTCGCATATGCCTCTCCAAGTATGACTTGTCTGAATATGCTGATCCACAAACTTTACAAGAAAATGGTTTTTCTCCAGTATGTATTCGCATGTGGCTAACCAATTTTGCCTTCACTGAAAATGCAGATCCACAAACCTCACAAGAATATGGTTTTTCACCAGTGTGTGTTCGCATATGCTGCACTAAATATGGCTTCCGGGAAAATGCAGATTCACAAATTTCACAACTATATGGTTTTTCTCCAGTGTGTGTTCGCATATGGGGCACTAAATGTGACTTCCGAGAAAATGCAGATCCACAAACTTCACAAGTATATGGCTTATCTCCAGTATGTGTTCGCATATGGCTCACTAATGTTGACTTGTCTGAAAATGCTGATCCACAAACTTCACAAGTATATGGTTTCTCTCCAGTATGAGTTCGCATGTGGCATGTCAAATTTGACTTTTGTGAAAATGCATATCCACAAATTTCACAAGAAAATGGTTTTTCCCCAGTGTGTGATTGCATGTGACGCATCAAATTTGACTTTTGTGAAAATGCAGATTCACAAACTTCACAAGAAAATGGTTTTTCCCCAGTATGTGTTTGCATGTGGCGTACCAAATCTGATTCATGTAAAAATGCAGATGCACAAACTTCACAAGAATATGGCTTTTCTCCTGTTTGTGTTCGCATGTGGCTGTCCAAATATATCTTCTGGGAAAATACAGATCCATATAATTCTCGAGAATATGGTCTTTCTGCTGTGTGTTTACGCATATGGTTCACCAATCCTGACCTGTGTGAATATGCTGATCCACATAGTTCACACGAATATGGCTTTTCTCCAGTGTGTATTCGCATGTGACACACCAAACCTGACTTCCGTGAAAAGGCATTTCCACAAAATTCACAAGTATATGGTTTCTCTCCAGTGTGTATTAGCATATGGCGCACCAAATCTGATTTATGTGAAAATGCAGATCCACAAACCTCACAAGAATATGGTTTTTCTCCCGTGTGTATTCGCATGTGGCATACCAAACCTGACTTCAGTGAAAATGCAGATCCACAAACTTCACAAGAATATGGTTTTTCTCCAGTGTGTGTTCGCATATGGGGCACTAAATGTGACTTCCGAGAAAATGCAGATCCACAAACTTCACAAGTATATCGCTTATCTCCAGTATGTGTTTGCATATGGCTCACCAATGTTGACTTGGCTGAAAATGCATATGCACAAATTTTACAACAATATGGTTTCTCTCCAGTATGTGTTCGCATGTGGAACATCAAATTTGACTTTTGTGAAAATGCATATCCACAAATTTCACAAGGAAATGGTTTTCCCCCATTGTGTGCTTGCATGTGACGCATCAAATTTGACTTTTGTGAAAATGCAGCTTCACAAACTTCACAAGAAAATGGTTTTTCACCAGAGTGTGTTTGCATGTGGCGCACCAAACCTGACTTCCGTGAAAAAGCAGATGCACAAACTTCACATGAATATGGTTTTCCTCGAGTATGTATAGGTATATGGGTTACCAAATGTGATTTGTCTGAGAATGCAGATTCACAAAGTTCCAATGAATATGATTTCTCTCTCGTGTATGAACATATATGTTCCTTTGAATCAGACATTTGCACAAATGAAAATCCACACAATCCACAATACGATTTTTGTCTATTCTGTGTTTCCATAGGACACACTAATTTTGAGTTTATTGGAAAGATTTACAACCATTCACAATTTTTACTCACATGCTACTCTAAATGGGTTTTGGTATCAATGCTCAGTTTTTCATGAAGATTATCGCATATATTTCATCCTTGAAAAAAAGTTCAGTCTTGTTTTGCTTCAATTAAATTCATGATAATAATTAGTATATATATGATGATTTTCTGTTCAACCCAAATACCTGTGAAGTAAAAGCAATAAAATATATATTAACAGAAACTGAATAAAATACAAAAATCAGTTTACAATGTAAGAGATATATGTAGAGGGATGAGTAAAGCTATCTTACACTTGATACCCCACTACTGATGCAGCATTAGTGCAGGGTGATTTTGGAAACATTACATTGCACTCAATTGAATGCTAAATAATGACACAAAATATTTTTTCCAAATTGTTACCGTTTTTTTCAGGAAATAAATTTTAAGATTAAATTCAGGTTCAAAATTGGAGCATTGGAATTTCATTTTTTGAAAACAAATGTGCAAATATAAACATTTAAAATGTTTTCCACTTGCAACATTTACCTCATTAACAATAAATTAGAATTATGAATAATATAAAAACATTCACAAAATGGAGATAAATACAATATATTAGCTTGTGGCCAGTAATGAAAATCAAGTTTTTGTTTTCCTTATACAGAATTTAGATTTTGTCACTTTTCAGTGAAAAAAAAAAAAAACTTTTTCTAAAAAATAAAACACCACCATCAAACCTCAGCAAAAAATTTCTTCATTTTAATCAATAGCAGTAAAATAAATATAAATCTTTTATGAATTTTCTCCGGGAACTTATTCCCAGTGTGTATTATCTAAGTTGCCATTATAAACATTTACTGTTATTTTAATTATATTTGATATTAAAATCACAAACACTGTCCATTTGTCACTGTAAAATTAATTAGTTCTTTTGTATTTTATACAACAGGTTTAATTGTTTGAAACAAAAAGTAAACATTATTTTGTATTTTCAAAGCGACTGGTATTTATTTAAAACATTTCTATGGAAGAAACTATATTCCCATTTAGGTGAATAATACTGTTTCTTTTATATTTCAAATTTATCTTTGAAATTTTATTAAAATAGTGTAATGTTTGCACTTGTCCTCCTAACAAGAAGTTAATGTTAACTCAATAATTGTTTACACTATTCACATTATTCAGACTATTGTCCTCATCTCTGTCGCCATATTTATTACAACGTTTCTGCTGTTGTATGCTCTGGCCTTCTTCTTGGTTGGAATGTCAAACTGAATGCTTTATTTTGCTCACTGGGGTAGACTGTTCTAGTTCCACATGCCATGTTCAAAAGCTGGATGAAACTTTGCAGATATCTCTCCAGAATAAGACCCCCCCCCAAGGAGAACATGACTAAAGACTGTGTGTACATTATCCCGTGCAGCTGTGGAAAGAAATATAAAGGGGAGACAGGCTGCCCCCTTAAGGTAAGGTTTCAAGAACACCAGAAAGCTGTAACACGAGGGGAAGTGGAAAAATCAGGCATGGCTGACCACATATGGAGAGAAAAGGGAGATCACCACCCTCTGTGTTGAGATCATAGACAAGGAACACCATTGGAAAATTCGTAAACTTAAGGAATCAGCACATATGCTAAGGCCACAAAAATCCCCTGAGCTGACCAAGCATAGAAATGAATACAATATGGGAACCATTAATAAGGAGTGTCAGAGAAAAAGCAATAATAACAGCAAAAATTGCAATATGAGCACTGGTAAAAATGGTTGATGAAGACATTAGGTTTATAATTTATTAGGTCTTTTCATATATTTTAAGTACTAAAAAATCTTAAAAATTTAGAAAATATTCTGTGTAATATAATGTTTTATTAAATTTTCGATACTTTTGCTATAAATTTACTATTGTTATCACTCCTATTTTCTGATAATCATGTATGAACACCTGCATGCACAAAAATCAAATACACATACAAAAAAATTTCAAAATTCTTTTAAAAATATTAGTGTTTGATGTATTGTAGTAAGCTTTTCCATTTATGATTAATAAATATAGTTTTTACTTTATGATAATATCACTTAAAAGAGTGAAATACAGAATTTTAAGATTTAAAACTTTTAAAATTATTCTAATTAAAATTTTTAAAAATGGAAACAATACTTATAAAAATTCATTATTCACCAAAGAAAATCTCAAGACAATAGTGCCCTTAATATACCCGATTTAGAAAAGAAATCAAAAGCATTTCTAATTAAGAAAAAATGTGTTAGTTTTAGTTTACGATTCAGAGCAGATTTTCAGTAAATGCTGTTTGTAACAGTCTGTTGGATAAAAAAACAAAAACATTGATGATTGAAATTCTACAAAGAATTCTTCCTTTAACTAATATACATATTAAGTGGGGGTTAAAAGTGAATTTATCGAAATTTATAAAATTAAGTGTAGTGGGGGTAACAAATTTAAATATTTTCAAAAAAAAAAAAAATTGTAAAAATAAAATAATTTCATTCATTCATCTGTGAATAAGTCCTGAAAGTTTCATTAAATTCCGACAATTATTTGATTTTTGTAAGAATTTCCAAATCAATGTGTTTTTCATAACAAAATTCTAAAATTTCCTATACTAATCTTTGCACCACCCCATTCAAGAAAAACAAGATTTTTAACCAAAATTTCGAACGTGCTATTTGGTTAAAAACGATAATCAAAAATAATTTGGTCTTTGTTTGCTCTTCTTATTTCTAAACAAGATTTTGATAATAAAACTTTGTTTTAATGAAATTTAGGGCATTTTTTCATCATATCTTTGAGCGAGTTAGTGGAGATACCTACAAAAACGAAATTAATTGTATTATTCTTCCACACTTACCTTTCCAGCCAGAAAGATTTGAAAACTAAAAAAGATTAAAATAAATGATTTTCTCTGGGATTTCTTTGTCAAGATATGTTGAAGTTTAAAAGAATGACACACAGAAAGAATTACGAACTGAAAAAACGATAAAAACGCGAAATTGCTTCTTTTTTTTTTTTTTGTTTGATAGAATGTTTTTTTGCTTGACAGCAACAAAAAAAAAAAAATATAAAACATTCGGTGTTAGGCAAAACTTGGTTCCTTCTATTTAAAATACTGTGATTTCTTGCTTTTACGGATCAACGTTGTTCAAATCTAGATGCATGACGTTTCTTCATGACCACTAAGATTTTCAACTGCTACTCTAATTAATCATTAATCTGTTGACTTAGTTGACATGAGGCTCTCTCGACACAAAGCAACCATTGACTACCCGCTGCCACCTCTCAATTTGTGGAGGGGACAACGAAAAGAAAAAGGAACCTCAGCTATTTTTTCTACCAATGTTAGTCAATTGTCAATTATGATATACATCGGTTGTTATATTTTAGGACTATTGATGACAAAATCGAAAAAGTTTTCATATGAGTTGTTTCGACCGTTAGTTATAGTCGAACTCTCGAGGTAGTGAGATTAGAAGACTCTCGTAAAAAACGAGAAGAAGAATTCGGTAACAACACACATTATCTCTCAACCTGGTGTTGTCTATTACAATACCTGAAAAAGGCGATACCTGAGGTTTAAAGCACATTTTAAAAATGAAAAGTCTTTCTTGAAGCTTTTATTTTAGTTTTAATTCCAAGAAATATTTCCAATAGACACTAGTTTGCTGTAGTGTAGTTCAAACCGAATTTTTAAATTGATTAGAATTTTTTTAATCACTATAATCGGCCATATTAACAAATCTGTCAACGCAACATAATTCTCTTTATTAAAAAAATATTTAAAAAATAAAATGCTATGACAGCATACAATGCTACCTTTTTTAAACCATAAAAAATCCACTCCAAAAATAAGGGGTGGTCTTATACGCCAGGTAGAAAATGTGAACCTTAAATCCTGTGGTAATTAATTGATAATATTTCGCCTCCTCTTTTCAATAATATTGAACAAAAGTACAACTGGATGTGCGTCACAACAAGCCGTTTAAAGATTGCATTTGCGAACAGTGGAGTTAGTAGGGAAAAGTAATTCAGGTTATTGGTAGTTAATTGATAATATCTCACCACTGTTTTTTTCATTAGAATTTGAGTGAAAAGAAAGTATATACTGAATTTATTTAATAAAGTCAATAAAATACGATTTGGCGAGGAGGGGGTCGTCTTGTATAGTGAATTAGCTCCAAACCTACATTTTGGAAGATTAACTAATTTAAATTTGAATTAAAAGAAAATATATATTTTTAGTGCAAATATGCAGAAATGTATTTTTTTTAACACAGATGTGGATGTTCTTATGAGATGTTGATAAATTTATCAATAGCTTAACATTTGGCATTAATCCTTAATTGTGAAAATTGACGAATTCAAGGTAAATGTTGTTTTTATACATATATTTTTAACTACTCAGTAATCTTAAAAATTCAAGAAAATATTTTTTTTTATTTAATTTTAGGTACTTTCACTTTAGTCTTATTTACGAAGAGGCTTGTTGAGGAAATGTTAGAAAATTACTTTCTAATAATGTTGTATAGTATATGGGCATCCATATTTACAAAAATCAGTATGTTTATACGCAGAGAAATCAAATTCATTTTAAAATAATGTGGGTCACTGAATTGTAGTAAATTTTTCTATTTATGGTCAGTAAATATAGTTTTTACAGTTACAAAACTTTATTAATTATTCAAAAAATATAAATTATTTCAAAAAATGAATACATCAAGAGAAACTTTTTTTGCTTAGGACAATAATAGTGTCCATAAAATATCTCTTAAAATCAATTGAAAGCTTTTCTAATTAAATAATGTCTTAATTATATTGCAATATTTATTTTTCAGAACAGATTTTCTGTTACTGGAGGCCCTGTTTGACAAAAAAATTGATGATTTAAATTCAAGGACTAAGCTTATAACTAATAAACATTAAGCACTACAAAAATGAATTAATGAAATTAAATATGTCTGGGTAGGGGAAATAACAGATTTAAAAAAAAAAGTTTCTAAAACAATTTAATTTATTTACGAATAAGTTCTGAGAGTTTTAGTAAAATTTGACAATTATCTACCTGATTTTTGCAAGAATTTCCAAATCAATAGATTTTTTATCATAAAATGACACGAAAAAGAAAACAAGATCTGTAACCAAATTTTCAAAAGTTCTAAAAAGGATTAAAAAATACAATTCAATAATTAAAAATCCTTTCATCCTAATAACAAAGATTTTGACAATAAAACATCTATTCATCATATATGCTCATTTTTTAGCAAAACATTGGTGGTATCTGTAATATGTAGGAAAATGCTGTTGCATTAATTTTATACAAAAAATGAATTCAATTGTTGTTTGACTGGGCAATCTTTTAAGATAATTTTGATTATTTTTTTAATTTATAAAAAAGAAAAGAAATTAATGTATGGAATTACCACCAATGACACACTTGATTTCTTCATCTAAAAAATTAACCTGGTCTTATAAAGTGTCCTCTTGGTGAGGCAGTTAATTATAACAATTTGTTTTTATAATAGTTTTAATCCATAAAATCATTTTTAGTCTCAGTTACTGAAGAAAAGATAACGAGATGCAAGTTTTATAAGTAGAAGTGTATAAAAAAAAAGTTAAAAACAAGTATTTTTGCCCCATTTTTATCTGGCATGATTAAGCTATAGTTTTTTTTCTACTTTTAACATGATTTGTTTTAATTTTTTTAAATAAAACTAGTAAAATTTCATCTTTTAATAATCTAATAAATAACAAAAAACATCAAACCGATGTAAAAAATACACATTTATATTTGTTCTCATCCTTATGAAGATTGTAATCTTTTTTATTTTTATTTTAATGCTTTGTAACAGTTAAATCTCATACCTTATAAAATGATCAATTTGGATATCAGCATTGTTTAGCTTTCAACTTCCTAATGTTTTTTAAATTTATTGAAAAGTTTTATCTCTTAAAAAAAATCAAGAGATGTTTTTACTGTGTTACACTTTTACTCTTTTTTTTCTTTTAACAAAAATAAAATACTTTTTGTATTTTATCAAAATATATGCATGAGTTAAACCACAATACATAGGATGATGGCTTTCTGCTTAGAATATTATTGTTGCAATATTATATATATATTACAGTGTCTCATATTTTTTGTGTGCAGGCTGAAATTGAATTGTCACACCTAAATTTGTTCCATTCATTGAAAAATGTAACATATAAAATTTTAAGATTACATAAATATGCCTTTGCTTGTTAAAGCTTTAAGCTGGACAAAAAAATTGGCAATTTTTTATTTTAGCAAACCATTAGTTGAATCTTTACAAATTAAACACATTAGAAAACTAGAAATATTTTTTATCTAACAGTGAAAATTTTAAATTTTAACCGATGTTTATTATTTTCAGACCCCAATTACAGCAAGTGTATCCAATTTCTTCTCTTTCTTTTTATGTGGCATGTCCTTCCCTCTGCTTCCTCCCCAAGACCATGTTCTATCATGCTTAAGCCCACCAGGTATATCACGCATTGTTTTCCCTTGTCTCTTTTTCCCTCTATTCAACCCATGAGTATCAGATTCTCCAGGCCCTCCTTCCTCATTATGTGTCCCAGAAACTACAGCTGCCTCTTCCTGATGTTAAGTATAAGCCTCTTTCTTGTTTGCATCCTAAGACCTCATTGTTGATCACACACTCAGTCCATGATATCCTTAGCATGCTTCTGTAGAACCACATCTCCATCGCCTTGAGTCACTTCTGCATCTTTCAGAAATCGTTCAACATTCGCTGCAGTAAAGAAGGACAGATGTCACATAACAGCTCAGTATTCTTTTCTTTGTTATCAAAGAAATCCTCCTGTTTTGCAATACTCTGCCCAGCTTTTTGGAATGCGATCTTGGCCATCCCAATATGTCTATGGATCTCAGTGTTACATTTACCGTCCTCTGTCAAAATGCTTCCCTGATATTTAAACTTTCAATGCCAAGCAGAAAAGTGTAGTTTGGAGGTTTTTTAAGATTTCTGATGATAACCAAAGTAAAGAAATATGTCAACTGTAACTAGATACTTAAGTGATTTATGTTAAGAAATCGTTTTCTTTATTGTTTAAACTCTTAAGCAATTTTTTAAATTAAAAGGATATCTCACTTTAAGATTTTTGTATTCGTTTTTCTACTAAATGTTTTATTAAATGTACTTTGTTCATTAAGTTTCTCAAACCAACTGTAGGGGTCTGAAAATAATGAATTTTAATCATTGTAGGAATTGGAAATTTAGAACAGTATCGGGAATTGTATCAGAATCGGTAAAAATATTGGTATCATCCCATCACTACTTATAACCATACATCCTTGGAGAATTTAAATCATCAATTTTTTTGTAAAACAGGACCCCCAGTTGCAGAAATCCTTATCTGAATCATGCAATAAAACTAAGATATTATCTAATTAGAAAAACTTTTAATTGTTTTTATGAATAAGATATATTATGGACACTATTGCCTTAAGAAATTTTCTTTTTCAATGAATAATGAAATGTTACAAGAATTCCATTTTTTTTTCATTTTAATTAGAATAATTTATAAAATTTTAAATCTTTCAAAATTCTCTAATAATTTTTACCATTTAAGGTGATATTGTCATTAAGTAAAAACTATATTTCCTAATCATAAAAGAAAAGTTTACTATAATTCAGTGAACCCCAGAATTAATGTTTTTTGTGTGTAGAAATATGCTAATTTTTCTAACAATAGTAAATCTGAAGCCAATGTATCTAAAATTCAATAAAACATTAAATTGCTGATTAGAATATTTTCCTAAATACTTAAGATTACTGGGTAGTTAAAAATTTTATTAAAAAAGATACACACTTTATGTTTGTCAAGTAATTCTTAGATATATCCCCCCATAGAATCATTTCCAAACATAAGTCTATCAAGAGAGTTGTCAACATGTCATAAAAACATCCACCCTCATGTTAAAAAATTCTTTTCTGCGATATTTTAAACTACATTTATATCGTGTTTGTTTCAAATCAGATTAATTAAACTTTAATTTAATGCTTCAGAAAAGTGTATTTTATTTTTGGAAGATTTTTTAATAATAAGAATTAGATTGTGCTGAGAGATTTATAAATATGGTTAAAATTAGGTACCTCCACATTGTTTTGGAAATTCTTGCAAAAATCAAATAGTTATTGGATTTTAATTCAATTTTCAGGACTTATTCACAAATAAGTGGAAAAAAAAAAAAAAAAGCTGCCAGAAAGATATTTACACTCATTGTTCAAACTATTGTCCTCATCTTTATTGTCATATTCACAATGTTTTGTCTGTTGAATGTTCCAGCTTTTTTCAGATGATATACATTGGAATTTTGAACCAAATCTTTTTTGTCCACTGTAGTAGATTGTTCTAGTTCCATGTGCCATGCCTTGTGTCCTCAAGGACACATGGCCCAGTGTATAAGAGTTGGTTGAAGTAATCCAGGGATTTGACCCAAAGACTTGTGAGTTCAATACCTGGCCACAGCAGAGGTGAACAAAAATTTGGAGAGTCAAGTTACTAAAGTAAAAAAATGGAGATATCCAGAAAAGACATGCACTTGGAACTAGAACAACCTACCCTGGTGGACAAAATGAAGGGTTCAGTTCGAAATTCCAATATATAACATCTGAAGGACAGAGTGTACAATGTGGGTAATGTTGTGAATATGGCAATAAAGATGAGGACAATATTCGGAATAGTGTAGATTAATAGTTATAATACCTCATTTCAGAAATATAGACAGAAAGATTTTTCCTTTTGAACCCTTCGGTATTGTTTCTTTTTTCTTTTCTTTTTTTATTGGACTTTACCTATATAATAATAAAAATAAATTAAATGTGATATTCTTAAAATTCATGGTGCTTAGTACAGTCATTAATACGAAATAATAAAATTAAAATTTTTTATTAAAGATTATTTCTTAGTCTTTAGCATACTGCTCTCACTTTTTTATCAATCTCAATTTTTGTGCAAATCTGTGCAAAAAGTTGATCACAGAGCTTATTCAGCTTCATACATATTTTCAGAAAACCTCAACTTCTAATTGGTCAATAAACACACAAGTGGGTGTTACAATCCACAGTCCTTTTTCCAGCACGTGACCAAGTCAAAATTTCCTGCTTCTTTCTCTGGAGCCTGTCATGTGATTATGTTGATTATAAATATCAGACACAAGTTCATTTCTACACCTTTTTAAATCTACTCTGATACAAAAATGTAGCCATAAAAGAAATCATTCCAACCCCTTGCAGGTGGATGCTATGAAAAAATATTCACACATACACATACATAAGAAACTTTCCAAATTTCATTACAGAACATTACAGACATACTCAAACTTTCAACGAATCAATACATATGCAAACTTTCAACACTTTCAAAGTGAGATAAAAAGAAAAGTTAACCAGACACATCGTTGCCACACGAAAGAAAATTAACTTGGATATTTTGCATCCCGCTACCACTTTCTTATCAATGTTGAATTTTGTGCAGATGTGTGCAAAAAGTGGATCACAGAGCTTATCACACTTCATACATATTTTCAAAAAACTTCAACTTCTGATTGGTCACTTAATATTTAAATCATGTCCGAATAACATCGACCTAGTTCTTAACCTGACAAAAAATAATTCCACTAAAATCTGTCAATGCCTTTTTTGAGCCTGTCATGTGATTATGTTGATTATAAATATCAGACATGAATTCTTTCTTTCTCTTTCTTGATTTCATTCGCCTATGAAAATGTAGGCCTTAAAGGAAATTGCATTCCAATCTCAGTTCGGGCAAACGCTATGAAAACATATTCACACATACATGTATGTACAAAGCTTTCCAAACTATATTACAAACATACAAAACTTTTCAAACTTCATTACAAACTTAATGACAAGCAATGGAAACTTAATTGCAAACATTACAGAACACTCACTCCTTCAGCTTTCCTAAGGTAAAAGTTTACTCAACATATTCTCAGCTTTATAATTCTTTCAACTCTCTAACTGAACATTTTGAGCAACTAGTTCATTCAACTTCTATGAGCTCAGATAAAAAAATATTTCATTAGTAAAAACTTTTATTCAGTCAAAGGGACATAACACCAACAAAATAGTACATCATTATACAAATATAAATATTGTTGCTGTTATACCCTTGTGTTCCTTCTTGTTGTTTCATGTAGTATTTTGCATTAAATATAAATTGAGAGGTCATATATGCTAACAGTCATCTACAGATATTACACTATTTTCTACTTATTCACCAGCAAGAATTTACTTCAAAGAAAAAGATTTTTCCTGAAGCTGCAAGTTTACCAAACACATTTTCAGCTATTCAGGATGTAATTCAAGAACATTCTCATTCAGCCTTAACAAAATTTGCATCTTGGTGAACATTTCTTTTAGCGGCACAACTCATTTTAATTATTTTTCAGAAGTACACAACTAAATTCTATTTAGTACCAAACAACACTTCTTGAAACATCAAGTAAATATTCAAAGTTCCATTTATTAAATACATTCTCACAATGAACATTTTGAGCGGCAAGTTCATTCAAACTTTTATGAGCTCAGATAAAAAAGTATTCCATAGTACAAACTAGTTCAGTCAAAGGGAAGTAACCCCTAAGCTTGTATATCATTACAGACATAAATAAGTATTCTTTGTTGGTTATAAAACCTTTTTGTGCTCCTTGTTTCTCTTGTTGCGTTTGCTTACACATTCGTAAAGTAAAAAAAAAAGTAATGTATGGGTTGATTTCGGCCGTCAATACCGCTACAAGCCTATTGAACAATTAACCAAAGCGGTAAATAACATATATTTTTAAAAAGAGATAACGAATAACGATTTCTAATTATTTTTTTATATCAAAATTACTTTGATTTTTCCACTTACCTTTTTTGCAGGTCAGATAAATTGGAAAACTAAAAAAAAGATAATTTAATTTTTTTGTGCATTAAATTATTTTCTTGGGATTTTTTTGTCAATGTCTTCAGTTCATTTATTGAAGTTTAAATGAATGACACAAAGAAATAATTAAGAAATAAAAAAAAGAAAACACGATAAAAACGTCAAATTGATTTTTGTTTGAGAAAATGTTTTGCTGGATAATGTAAAACAAAAAACATAACATTAAGCGGTGTTAGACAAGATTTGGTTCTTTGTATTTAAAATACTGAGATTTCTTGCTTTTTGACAGATCAGCGTTGTTAGAACAGTTAGATGCATTTCTGCACGACCACTGAGATTTTCAATTGCTACTCTAAGCCTAGTGTTGACATGTAGCTGTCTCGTCACATGTCACCTCTCAAATTACGGAGGAACAGCTGACCTGAAAGAGGACGTAGGCAGCAATCTGGGTCTTTCAACCACTTTTACTTTTTTATTCTACCAATGCTAGTCAATTATAATATGTCGGTTATGTTTGGGATTTCGATTAGTGACTAATCGAGTAAATTTAAAATACTAGTCTTCTTACTTCCAAAGATGCTTTTTCAGGAAATGTTGGAAAATTACCAATACATTTTAAATTTACTATATTTACAAAAATTGGCACGTCTAGATCACTTTATGATTCACTCTACATGTCAGCCAGATGTGAGCACCAAGAAAGCAGAAAACAAAATAAAAAAGCTGTTTTGTAGCGAGGTGCTAAACGGACAACGGGTCAGCAATAAAAATATGAAGGATTGTCAATCAGATGTAGCAGACCCACCACATTTATTTAACTTTGACTAGGAATGACGTGGAAAAGGACAAGGTGGAGGTCACCATCAAATGTGACGTTCAAATGCAATTTATATTTGGTGTAAAATAGCACATAGCAAAAATACAAGACAGAACGTAATGGTTCAAAACATAACATTTGAATTTATTTGTTTTGATGTACAAGCATATAAGCTAAAGGTATGATAGAGTTACATCTCTTAGATTTGGGAAATATTTGTACCTGAGCTCACAAAGTTGAATTAATTATTAAACTGTTGTTTTAGAAGAATAAAGTTCCTGTTGCATGTTAGGAAATGTGAATTGGAAGAGTTGGTAGAGTTCAGAAGAGTTAAGAGTTCGTACTTGCATGAATGTTCTTTAACGTCTGACCACAAGATCAAGACGAGAGTTCTTGAAGGTCACATTTTGGCAGTAAGGAAGGAGACGAAAGAGAAAACAGAGAGAGAAGGCTTACTCGTGTTTTATCTATATAAGGTGGTGTATCACGTGACAGGCTCCCAGCTTAGTGCATGGGAAATATCATTCCTCGCGTGCAGGCATCTGATTGGTCAGAATTGACCAATCAGCAAGCTAGTTTTAAGAAAATTAGCCAATGAATGCTTGTTGTATGATCTGTATGTGTGTGTGATGGCGATGATGGTTGCTACTGCTTTCTGTGCATGTGCTCTGAGCATCACATCTGGTTCACAAAACAAATCTCCACAAAAAAAATAATACATAATAAATAATGGCTCGAATTTGGTCCAGCAAAAAAGATACACAATTGAAAGTTGAAATTGAGAAGGTTGATAGAGTTGATGGAACTCTAATTTTTAATTAACACTGACTAATTTCTGGAATTTTTCATTTTTTGGTTTCTTTTAGCTTCTGCTTCTTCCTTCTTTCATAAGAAACAGCCTAGTTCAGGCATAGGCAAACTTTTTTTGAGCAATGGGTCACATGATCTATGGCTTATCACAAGGCGAGCCACACTACTAAAAAGATTTGAAGTAATTTTTTGTTAAACGTACTTCAGTTATTTTCCCTAAAGAAGACCATATGCATAAGTGTATACTTTTGAAATGGGTAGGGAACAATTTTCTATATGTAAAAAGTTAAAATCTTGGTAAAATATTATCACTGATGACAGTCTGATTAATACATTTATTTCTAATTTATTCATTTTAAAACAGAAACATATATTTCTTCTTTAGAGGAAGGAAAATGATGAATGTTTGCAGTTTCAAAAGGAAAAGATGTTTATAGGTACTCTATAGTTCAAAAGTTTGAAGCTACCCCCATAATTAGAATGTGATGAACTGGAGAAAAATGTCAAACCTTTCTATCCAAAAATGAAAAAGAGCTCTTAGAGTCAGTAAAAAAAAAAGAATGGAATCAATTATCAAATATCAAGAGGATATTTTGATGAGAGCAAAATTTAATACTAAAATGCTTTTTTTTTTATCATAGTAATATTTCTAATAAAAAAAAAAATCATGTCTCACTTTTTTTTAACCAAGTATAATAATTTTCTCTTATTTAAAGTACAAGATCAGGAAATCAACAAGCCCTACTAAGTAAGAAAGTGTATTAGAAATGTATCATGAATGTCCAAGAAAATCACTGCAACAAGTGAGTTGTGAGATAGGTATTTCAAAATCATCTGTCCAACACATTTGGAAGCATTGTCAGTAGAAAAGTTACACTGCAAGATTAGTCCCTGCTATTAATGGTGATGATCCAGACCAAAGTGTAGTGTTAGATCCTACCTTGATGAGATCTTGCCAAACAAGTGGATGAAGAGGTTTTGTAGAAAACCCTTCACATTCATCAGACCAATAGACTGTTTCTTATGGGAATACCTAAAAGATAAAGTCTACGCCATAAAACCTGCAACAGGAACTGAGAACAGACATCGAAAAAGAATACACAAAAATACCAAACAAAATGTTTGGTGATGTTTGCAATTCCATTGCTTTGCATTGTCTGCAGTGCCTGAACCAGAATGGATATCAGTTTGAAAACAGGCATTTACAAAACATTATTACAAAATATCTGCAGATTCTATTAAATTTGAAGATGAAATGTATTTTAATAAACCATGACTATAATTATTTAAAGTGTGTATACATTTTTTGGGGACACCATATATATATATATATATATATATATATATTAGCAGTAATGTTAGAAGAATAACGTAGAAAGTATACTCCATTGAAATAGATCTAATTAACTAAAGATAAAAAGATATAAAGCTTATCTTTAGTTAGATCTATTTTGATGTAGTAGAGTTTGTACATTATTCTTCTAACATTAGTGGTAATATTTACTCTAGCAGTATATGCGTTTGGCTGATGGTTTGCATTTTTCTATTGTTTTATTAATACCCTACATAAGACCCTTTAGCTTACAGTTGCATTCTATTAAGCATGATCTATATATTTTATTATTTTATTAATTTATATCATCTATATGCTAAGTTTTTCTTTACCCCTTTTATTTAAAGATTTTGTTTGATCTTTAGTTTTCGTTATTTCGTTAATTATTTTTGTTTCCTTTTTCTTTATTTATTTCTTAAAGAGCCATATTATTACTCTACTATAAAGTATTGTTAAATTACATTTTCTTTCTCATAGGAAATATCAGCTGTAGTGAAAAATTTCAAATATAACATCTGTGTTCATTGCAATTTTAAATTTGTTTCATAACCTCTTAGCATAGGCCATTATGATTGGTTGAACTGGTTATAAATGTAACAAGTCTTGCTACTTTACACTCTTTATGCATTCCTATATATTTTTCTTTTTTTCTCTTCTTCCTTTTCTCTAGAAAAGAGATTATATCTTGAGTTTTTCTTTCTTGCTCTTTTTCTTTTTTTTGGCAGGAAAAGAGGCGGAATGTGATTAAAATCCTAATAATAATAATCAGTCACTTACTAATGCCTGATGATGTGTTGATACACATCAAAACATGAGTGCATTTATGTAGCATTTTTTCTACATGTTTGAATGCAATATCCCATAATAAGTATATATATATATATATATATATATATATATATACTGTGATATATTAGGTAACAATGTATTTACTATAATATTTAGAATTTAAACTCCACTATAAAAGAAAAACAACTTCCAAGAGGTTAATCAGCAATTTTAGTTCTTCATTTGCGAAATGACATTTCTTCCCATTTTCCCAATTTTTTTTTCAGTTGTTGATATCCTTCAAGATTATATTTATTTATTCCAGACTTAAAGTTATTTATCTTTCAAAGATTAGAGTCCATTTCATTTGAGTCCCAATTCTGCTTAAAATCCAGTAACAATAGCAGTTGGTCTTCACACATCAACAATGCAATATTTGAAGTCTATACAGATATACAACACAAAATATTAACAATATCTACAGACTGAAAGTAGGTGACAATTTCAAAATGCATAAAATATTTTAAAAATAAGATCAAACTAAATTATGTACAACTCCTCAAAATGTATGGTTGATGGGCTTAGTGAAACTTTGTCCTAGTAAGCCAGAAATGAACTGTTATTGTTAAATGAGAGAATCTTGTCACAATTTGCAGGACAAATGGATTAAAAAAAAATAAGAAGGCATGTCTTTTAAAATTGTAACAGGAATTAATCCAATAATGATAAGTGCAAAAACATATTTGTTGTATGTTGTTTACAGTTGAATGTACGTATTACCACAAAAAATTATCCCTGAAAAGAAAGATGTTATAGACTTTTGATAATTCTAGTTCACTTATTTTCCATGAGTTAACAAATTTGTGAACAGTAGGTATCAGCCTTTTCAATACAACATTTAGTTTTCAAGCTTTGAAAATGAACATAATTCAGATGAAAGGAATTATTATCAAAAATACTTGAAATGTCTTTAAGGCCATGAAAAAATGTTCTTTAAAAAATATTCAATTTACATGAAATAAATAAAAATTCTTATTTACCTGTATCTTGAATAAATAGATGATTTTAAATATTTTACTCAGGTTATCAAATTTAACAAGTGCAAAAAAAAAAAAAAAAAAAGTTAAAATATTAAAATCAAAAATAAAGAATAAAAAATATAATTACTATACAGAGGCAAATTATGAAATAAAATAGAAAACAAAAAAAATCAAAAGATCAAAACCTGTTTTCATTTTTCCCCCGTCAGAGCTCTAAAAATTGACAAGAATGTGCACAGTGAACAAAACAGAAAAACAATAAAATCAGGATGTTATGTTTATTTACACTATTTATATTCAGACATTGTTATTTTTATCATGTTTTGTGCATTGTGCATATTAGCCTTCCTCGGGTGTATATTGATATGAGTAAACAACAGGGAAATCCAAACTGAACCCTTTATTTAATTCTATGGGGATAGCTGACAACAATCAGGTTTAAAAGCCTCTCTTCCTAGTAACTGAGGGAGAGCTTGAAGGAGATTCTATTGTTCATGTCAAGGAATATCGTCTAGTTTTTATTTTTAATTAGCACTGTTCACTTATTGCTTACCTATTTCTACTCAGTACAAGTATACACTTCCTGAGCCATGGATTGAACTCACAACCACAATGTCACCAAATTCACAAGCCAACACTTATACCCACTGTCTTGCAGCTTACTCCAAGAGCTTTAAACCTAACATTCACTGCTGATTAAGCTGCCACTGATGCTGCTGGCTGTCATGTTTTGACTGTTGATGCTGCCCATGATTTAATTATTACTGAAGCAGTTGAAAACTTGCTGCCATTTGTCTTTCTTTCTTTATTAGTGACTCCAAATACTCTATTGTATTTATTTTTGCTAGGCCTACTAAAGAGGTCACACAGCCTAGCATATGAGCTAATTCTTTCAGGTGTCTAACTCTTGAATATTCTGTCCAGGATGTTATGTATATTAAAGTTATTATCATCAAAAGCTGACAACAATCAGGTTTAAAAGCCTCTCTTCCTAGTAACTGAGGGAGGGCTTGAAGGCCATAATATAACTGCATGAAATCAATAGTACAATATTTTCTTGCAATATATTATATATATTATTTTCAATGAAAATTATTACATTTCACCAAAGGAATTTGCATGTTTAAGCTTGAATTTTGTGAAAATACTAATCCAGAACATTGAATCAATATTTCTCTAAGCTTTTCAAATAAGAAATATAGGATGCAGTAAAATACTATTTTATCCCTTCTGTGTAATGGTATGTTTCTTTTTATATAAAACATTTGTAAGTACATTAATTCATATATGTCATAAAACTAAGGTTTATAACCTGGGTGTGTTTTCATATGTCTTTTTAAATGTGACTTTGTTGAAAATGCAAATCCACATACTGCACAAGAATATGGTTTCTCTCCAGTATGTATTTGTTCATGTCTTTTCAAATTTGAACAATCTAAAAAGGCTGCCTCGCAGATTTTACAAGAATATGGTTTCTCTCCAGTGTGCTTAAAAATGTGCCTTTTTAATTGCTTATGGTATGCAAATGCTGACCCACACACTTCACAAATATATGGTTTCTCTCCGGTGTGTCCCCGCACATGTGCTTTCAAAGATACTGCAGATGCAAACACTGAACCACAAACTTGACAAGAATAGGGTTTATTCCCAGTGTGTGTTTGCTTGTGATTTTTTAAAGTAAATCTTAGTGTAAATGCTGAGCCACACACATCACAAGTATATGGTTTCTCTCCAGTGTGTGTTCGCATATGTGTTTTTAAATTTGTATTTTGTGAAAATGTCAATCCACAAACCTGGCATGAGTATGGTTTCTCTCCAGTGTGTGTTCGCATATGTGCTTTTAAATTTGTATTTTGTGAAAATGTCAATCCACAAATTTTACAAGAGTATGGTTTTTCTCCAGTGTGTGTTCTCATGTGTACTTTTAAATCTGACTGACGTGCAAATGCTATTCCACAGACTTCACAAAAACGTGGTTTTTTTCTTAATTCTGACCTTTTTGAAAATACCATTCTACACTGTCCACCAGTATATGCTTCATTTCCAGCTGGAGTTTGCATTTGTGTTTTTAAATGAGTAATTTTTCAAATTTTAGATTCACAGATTTTATAGTAATAAAATTTTTCTCCTGTAGGTTTTTCCTTGATTTTTTAAATTGGAAACTATTTAAATGATATATTAATTCTCTACACTTGCATAAAATTCACATCCCATTAATTATTTTTGCAAATGTCTTCTCACATAAAAATGTTTTCAAGAATAGAGTTCAAAAGAATTTATATTCTTTTGTGTGCTCAAATTTTCATCCCATAAATACCGACACACATATCTCCTATCCTCCAATTATATTTCTCACCTGCAGCAATGTATTGATGATTGCTATTTGCCTATGTAAATATGGCCATCTGATAAGTTCATATCTTCTCTACTGCAATCAATATCTGCAAATATAGAAAAAGATTATTAAAACAGGTCTTGTGCCATATTTGCAATAAAAACTAACATAGTTCATCTTTACTCATGACTCATAGTGTTGATTTTCAAACGATCATGATAAAAATGTATATAATAAATTAAGTATTAAACTAAACATTCTCCCATTAAATAGTTTTTAAAGAATTAATGTCAAAAGACTTTAATTAAATCAGAAAGGCCAAACAATATATATTCCCTTAATAATGAGAGATTATTTAAGCCTTATTCAATCAGAATATGAAATTGTATATAAATCAAAACATGAGATAAAATCAAAAGAAAATTGTTTTATAATTTTAAATAAGCAGTGTCAAAATTGTTAAAGCATTAACTCTACTGCAAGGTTTAAAAAATACAATTGCATCTAAAACTGTAGATAATACAATGAGGTAGAAAAATGAGTACAGTTTAATTTTGAACATTTCTTACATAGCAAGTTTTAATAGCAATTGTTTTTTAATAATAATATTAATAAAATAAAACCTGAAAACACAAAGTACCAGAATGTTATTATTTTCTAAAAATTTATTTTTTTGTACTTTTGACTGAAATGAAGGGGAAAAAAAAGAGTGATATATTTCCTACAAAAGCAGACTAGGTTCATTTAAAGTAAGATTTGGATATTTGAATGAAAAAAAATAAAGGGTAAATTGGAAAAGGTACAATTGCAAACAAGATTTAAAACTATACAGAACGAAATACAAGTTTAAGAAGAAAAAGAATGCAATATAATTTTGTATATTTTTTGTACTGCAATTCTTAATTGAGAAGTTGTTTTTAGTGAAAGATGAGGTACGTTTAGGATTATTTAATAAAATTTCAGCTATCATAGATCTGGATATATGACATACCACTGCTGGAAACTCACATTTTATCTTCTAGCGAGTGATGATATTATAATAGTCAGGAACCAATGCATTAGAGGCAGGTGTGGTCATCCTGTCAAAAGTAAATTCCACATGTAGAGAATGGAACAGATATACAACATTGCAATATCTCATTAAGAAAGTCTTTCTTCAATTTGAATCATTAAGGTGAAAGTGAATAGAGATTAGTAATAGAGTAGACACATGAGCTTACATGTCTTAATTATTTTTTGGCAAATAGACATCTTGACACCCAGAAGTCTTCAGATTGCTTCAACTAACCTTGATGAAGACAAGAGGGAAAGGAAACCACAAGGCTTTTTATGAACACAGAAGAGAGGGATATCACTTGACTAAGAGGAAGGCCTGCTCAGATAAATGATAATGTGAGTTGAATTTTGTTAAATTCCACACAACCTTTCCATGTTAACAATTATCATAAAAGAAAGAAATTCAGTGTGAAAGTTTGCATTTTTGGAATCATTTTGTATTCTGAACTTTGAATATGTTTTGTTACATGCACACACTATTTCTTTTTTATATGTTTTTATATGACCATGAAATAGAGTGGAGTCTGTGAATTTAAATACATTTTAGAATGTCTATTCCAGAATAAGGGATTTTGTTGCTTTTGATTTAAAAAACCTTCTAAAATTGTAACATTTGTTTACAATTTGTTTTGCGTATTACTGTGTTCAAAAACTACATTTGCCCAAGAAACTGATGATCTGTCTGAACTAACACAAACTTCCAAGATTTTTTAGGACATTTTGAAAGTGGATAAACAACTGAATGCCCACCCAGTGTATGACTTTCACAGGGTAGCTTGTCTGTTTGATCATAAACAGCTAATCTGTATAAGTCATGATATTGATAGTTTTAGAGCCGTGAAAGACTTGTAAGATGATTATCCTGAGCTTGAGTTCAAAACTTATGTGAAATACCAAGATCATATAACATATCTTTAACATCCCAGCATTTTGTAAAGAAAATAAGAGCAGATTTCCTCATCTGCCAACAAAGTTACATGGATGCAAGTTAGCAGTGTAGATACTGAATGTTGATTTTCTAAGTATAAATATTTACTCATAGACCACCAACCAGCTTTTAATGTTTTTAAACAGTATTGAAACTTCAACTTGACTAAATTTGTTTTATTTAACATAATTTGAATATATTTGACTTGTTTTTTTTAATTTTTTGTAAAAAGGATTTCTTTTTTATTTCAGTTTTGTTAAATTTTAGTGATAATTTGTTTTATTAATTCAGATACTTATTATTCAGATTGAATTCATTTACTGCTGATTCTTTAAATTTGTATTTTTTTTTATTGTTTTCAAGATTTTGAAGCAATAATTGTATATCAGTTTAATCTATGTCCTTTGAATTTTTTAAAAATTTGTTACTTATTTGGATGCACAATCATCTGAATTAAGGAATCTGATTAAAATTTTATCACAAAATAATGATTATGCACTGCAATATTTCCCCACACAAAGAGAAAATAAAACTTATATAAAAGGTTATTTTTCATCAAAATCTATTAGTAAGAATAAAAATAAAAACAAGCTGGCTTTTGAAGATATAGAAAAAATCAACTTAGCATTGATTTTATATAAATTTTTCAGCACTTTTTTTTAAAAATCATTTCACTCTATGCAAGGCAGTAAAGCCACTCAGAAACACAAGGTTACTGAGTGTGAAAGGATAAGAAAAAAGAGAAACGTTATTAATGAGAAAGAAGAATAGAAGAGTATTCAAGAAGACAGAAGATAATGAATGACATTGCATTTAAATTTTTGAAAATCAAATTTGGCTAGAAGTTTGGCATGTAGTCAGAAGAGAGTTCCACAAGTGAGAATTGTGAGAAAAGAAACTTTTAGCAAAGAATTTACAGTTAAATCTAATCAATTTAAATGTGAATTGATGAGATCATGCCACCAATCTAGTACTATGCTTAAATTCATAAAGTCTAGGTACCATCCAAACAATTATCATGAAATTATTTATAGAAAAGGTACAGGGAAGATACATTATGGTGGTGGAAAAGTGACTGAAGTTCAGGTACCAGGTCAGGACCAATAATATTGCTGATTCTCCTTTGAATTTTATGAAGAATCTCTAAATATGTGGCAGGAGCACCAGAGCACATGTGGCAGTAATATTCAAAGTATGGGTAAATAGTAAACTTATAAATATGTAAGACAGATTCTGAAAAGAAAAACTGTCTAGCACAACACAGTGAACCAAATTTCTTAGCAGCAGACCAAGCAATTGAATCTTTCCACTTCATGTCAGCAGAGGATGTTACCCAAGAAGACATAACATGTCACTCTTCGAGCGGTTTACAGCCACTATGCTGATTGGAAACAGAAAGCGGTCTCTTGGATGATTAATAGAGAGAAGTTTCATTTTGGAGGCATTAAGATTAACATGCCATTCCTTGTCCCAGTTAACAATAGAGTGTTGGTTATTTTTAGATCACCTGCCAATTTGACTTTATTGAATTGATGTCTCCAGAAAGGTCATTGATGAAAATTAAGAACAAAGTAGGTCCAAGGATAAAACCCAGGGGAATACCTGCATTAGTACAAAAGGATTTAGAAGTGTGGCTGTTCAGGAAACTTTCATTTTGTGATTTGATAAGAAAGATGAAAATAGTTAAAAAATTTGTCCACAAATACCATAACCTTTCAACTTGTGCCAAACCCTGTCAAACACTTTTGAGATGTCTAAAACAACAGTCTCAGCTTCACCATACTTACCTAAGTTTGATGGACTCTTTCAGCAATAATCATTAGTACATCAGTAGTTGACTTAGAGAAGAGGAAGCCATAGTGCTTGTCTGAAAGAAGGCCCTGTGATATGAGAGGCTTAACCAATTCAGAGTTAATTAGGGCCTCTAGCAGTTTGCCAAAAAGGTGTAAAAGGTTAATAAGCCAATAATAAAACTGGCATAACAGAGGAGGATTTCCAATAAGCAAGAAAGCAACAGGCAGCAAGGCTTATTTAATAAAGGATAAATTCATTTTTTAAAAAAGCTCATATTAGAAACTTTTCAGTAAAAATTACTCTCATATGATTATGTGAACCTGTTAATTTACTTATAAATTCATAAACTCATTGAGCTTTAAACATTTGATAGTTAATACCCCTGAAAAAGCATGTCTATCATTTTTTAAACAAAATACTATAGAATCTGTATAGATGGCTTATTTTTGAATTTAAGAAAAAAAAAGAAGATAAGATAAAATGTTGTGTCGATATTAACAAGACTGTAAATCATATTCATTACTTTGACACTTTTTTCATTACAAACTTCAGTAATGCAGAAAATCCACAATTCTGATACCTGTCTAGTCCAAGTTTGCAGAATTAGTGATATTCAACCTATAGTAATCTAAATGTGTTAAAGCTTTTAAATAAATAGTTAAAAAATAATCACTAATTTATCTGTCAATTTAAATTCATTCAGATAAAGTCACTGATTGTATTTGGAAGAAATTTCTGTATAAAACAAACTTTCCTATGAAAATATTTGTACTGGTGTTTACTTAGGTTTGCTTTTCCAGAAGAAATGTATAATTTGGGTGATGTGAAAATTTTACTCAGCATCTGTGAGATGTATTTTATTTGAAAATGAACATTTGTAATCTTAATGCCATATTTTAAAAAGTTAACCCAATATTGATAGGTATATTCTAATTTTGTCATTACAGACTTTCATAGTATACTGTATTTTTACACAAAATACTTTGATTTTAATTTTTTTAACATTCCATTTTCCTTTGCTAAGTGACAAGTAAATTCTACGATCAAAAACTTCCTAAACAAATTTTTCCAAATAGCAGTGGTATGAATAATGTGGAAATAATGGCCAAATGAACAAAGAATTTTTATTAATTTTAGAATTAATTTGTTATTTTCTTTCTACAAAAAATACTTATCTGGAGATACCAATGATATAGTACTGAGAAAAACATTCTGGTAATAATAACTCTCCTTGTGTTTAGGTTTGGATTTCAATGTAAAATTTGCATTTAGAATTATATTAAAACTTTACTCAGAATCTGATTCCTTTATTTTAAAAAAAATTATAAAATGTATAGTTTTGGTTTTCACAGGAAAACAAACAAAAAAATCTCTGATGTATATTTATTTGTGAAAATTTGATATATTCCATTATGGTAGAATTTTAAAACTCTTTCAGATTTTGGTAATTTCTGAAGAACTTGATATTAGATAAAGAAGGGCTTGAAGAGTCAAAAATGTGAAGTTTAATGTTATTTTCAAATGGGAAAATTTTTTTAAAAATAATTTTCTTTATTTTTATAATTCTAAAGAAAATCAAAAATCAAATTTTGAATTATATCTCCTGGCCAGTGATTCACGATAACTGCTACAAGGATGACAACAGTTGATGGAGCAATATGGGTCAATATGATTTATTGAAAGTCTTTTATTTCTTTTTTTTGTAATTAATTCATCCCAAGCAAGGCAATAATGCCACTAAGACATAAGGGGGGGGGTACTGGGAGTGAAAGAGTGTGAAATAACTTTGGAAGGAACCAGAAACTCAATTCTAAGCAGGAAACAAATGATTCTACTACTGTTCAAAAGACAGAGGAAAAGTATGAACTAAATCATTGACAAACCTATCTACTCCTATTGAGGAAAAAATAATTAGTAAATAAAATTTTAGAGTTAAGTCAGAGATGTTACAAGTATAGAATTAAAGTAGACATTAGAAGGAAGCAGAAACCCAATTCCAAGCAGGAAACAAGGAATAAACATTGACTCCTGTTCAAAAGACTTAGTATGAAACAGGTGATAGGTGTACCTCTCTACTCCTATTAAGGAAAAATAAATAGTAAATAAATTTACAGAGTTTAGGCAGAGACGCTGCATATAAGAAACTGGAGGGGAAGAAGGAATCACAAAATAAGATAAAATTAAGAACAATGTCAGGGTGGTGGGAGATTGACATCAAATTTTCCGACAGTGCTTCGGAATCTGGCAGCACATTAATAATTATTAAAGTTGTGATAGCTCTAATCAGCAACAAAATTGAGCAGAAAATTAATTTACTCTTGTCGCAATAGATTTTTTTTCAGCATTTATTTTTAGGTAGGTACATAAAAATGGCTCTTTAACAGCTTCTTCAGTTACCAAAGTTTTTATTGCTTAACTTTTAATTTTTCTTTTCTTATTATTTTGGTTCCAGACTACTACATTCAGTAATTTATTTGCTGCTATCACTACAAAGTCTTGACTTATCTGCTCATGATGATAGTATTTTTGTCTGTTTAATTAGGTTTTGCTTTTCTGCTGTCATTTCAGTAATGATAAAGAGATCATATAGATTTCTTTTGTTAATCATTTCACCCCAAGCAAAGCAATAAAGCCACTAAGATGCAATGGGTTACCGAGTATGAAAGAATAAGAAAAACATTATTACCCCTTTAGCATTCAGCATGTTCAAACCCACCCCATAAATACTGGCTCTCACTGTATGTGCTGAAAGTTTTACTGTTTGCATGACTTCTTGCATTAATTGAGATAATGTTGTCATTTATTATGGCAGAGTATACATAGAGTAGATTACAGCAGGTTGAACATTGAGAGCTGATATTTATTGGGCATGTTTGGGTAGGTTGAATACTTAAAGGCAAGGCCAGTGTGTACTACCTCTGAATCCTCCCAAAAGGAGTGGGAGCCTGATTGAGAGCCCTGGGCAGTGTTTTGGGACTCTTGATAGCTTATCAACATTTGCTTTTTTTCTACCTATATTTATATATGTTACAGATTAAATAAAACACAACTGACTATTAAAGGATGAAACCTTTTGCAGATTTTGATGTAATTCTGAGGTCTTTTTTATTTTTTGTTCAAATCCATTAATTTGTTTTGCTAAGAAGAAAAAAACACAATATAAAATTCATTATTTTTATTCTATAACATTGAATGTGTTAAAATTCTTCAACTTTTTAACAAGAAAAATCTCAAGTTGATGTTAAAATTGCTGCAAAACAGCTGGAATTATCTATTATGACATGTCTAATTAGTATTTAGATACATTGTATTTATTTTCAATTTTTCTAGTTGAATTGTTCACCTATATTACATCTGATCCTTTATTGTACATAATCAGGTTGCAATAAAATTTTTAATTTATATAAATACTATCTTATGAAAATTAAGATGTAGTAGAGAGGGGTCCCTGTATCATAGAATCCAGGGGGGCACAAGGCTATTGCACCAGCTCTGTTTATAGGGTTATGGAAATAGAACAATAAAAGAACAGGAATTAAGAAAGCATTGCATTTAGATTTTTTGAAGATCAAAGTTGACTGAACAGCAAGAGGCTGGAAGTGAGTTTCATAAGTGAGAAGAAACTGTTAGCTTAGATCTTACAGTTACAACTAACAATTTCAACTATAAAATTATGAGACCAAACTGTCAATCTAGTACAGCACTTAAATTCATAAAATCGAAGTACCAAAGAGGAAATCTCATTAGAGCAATTACCATGAAAACATTTATAAAAAAAGGTGGAGTGAAGCAACATTACAGTAGTGGGAAAGTAATTGAAGCCAAGGTCAAGATTGCAAATTCTTCTTTGGACTTTATCAAGAATCTCTAAATACAAAGCAGAAGGAACATCCAGATGTGACAGCAATATTCAATGCATGGATGAATGGTAGACTTATAAATGTGTAAGACATTAGGATGAGAAAAATTGTCTAGCATGACACAGTGAACCAATTTTCCTAGCAGCAGATTTCACAAGTGATTCAATATAATCTTTTCACTTCATGTCAGCAAAAACCATTACCCCAAGAAGGCACATGAGTCATGGTGATGCAAGGCAAAAAAGTTCTCTAAGACAATTAAAAGAGAGCAGTTTCATTTTGGAAGCAATAAATTAAACCATTTCTTGTCTGAGTTAACAACAGATATCAGGTCATTTTTTTTTAGATCAGCTGCTAATTTGACCTGATCAAACTGATCAGACTTACTATTAAGACAGGAGGAAATAGTTGTGTTATCAGCAGAAACATCAAAGTGAGAAGTGATATTGGTCATACTATGGAATAAGTTAAGGAGTTCTAACTGACTTTGAAAATATTTCTATGGTTTTCTAATAGAATAACATTTTAAGGAAAAAAATGTTAATGGATTAATGTGCTGAAATTTTCATTAAAATTAGGATAATTCCTGGAGAATTATTTTTAATATCTGAGGGTAGGATTTTCATGTTAAAGTTTGCATGATGTTGGGAGGTGTCATGTTTTTTATCATCCAAGTAGTGAAAAGAAATCAAATGTAAAGGTAAATTATCAATCAATAACTCACTCCGTCAGTTAATTGCCATACATGATACATGCTTAGGTAATCATGTCTTTTTTGATTCATGACTGACTAGGCAGAAGATTTTCCTGCCATTTCTTTCTACAGTAGACTGGTGGCCACTCAAGGCTATAGAACCAAGTCTGCTTTGCTTTTCAACCCATAGCTGGGGAAAGAGATGGATCCACACCCTCTCCAAGAGTATCTGAGTATAAGTTTTGTTTCATTTGGTTTGTTTAATGGCATATCAATTGCTTAGGAGTCATTTCTCCAAATAATGTATTGCTGGTTTATTTTTATTTTATTTTTTTTTTTTTACTATGAAAAGTAATTTTTTCTAATGTATTTTTTTATATTTTCATGTTTTGACTCCAGTTTGGGAGGGGGTCACTATTTGCTAATAGCTAGGACCCTAACAGATGCTACTACCCTGGGTCAGGGTGAACCTGAGAACAACAGCAATTAAGAAGCTCTTCAAAACCTCTTGCCTTGCTGTTGAATGTAGTTTATTGTCAATAACTATTTTATCAATTTTTCACGGTTTAATTTTCTTTTAATAAATTTTTGTATGAAAATAATTAAAACAACTTGATTGTATGCAATGAATTACTTTGATATCAAATTGTCAAATAATGAGAAAAAGTATCATTTGGAAATTTCTTAATCTTTTTCCCCCTTTATTCTTTATATTCTTTTTGATTGCCTAAAGAAATTTAAAATTTCACTGTTTCATAAAATTTAGATTTTCATAAGCTTTTCTTTCTTTCCTTTTTTTTTTCTTGAAAAAACGAAAAAAAACAAGTTTCTTGCTTGTGGTGAGTTTCCGTATTCAATCTATAGCATTTTTTTTTTTTTATTAGGGGTAGAATTGTAAGAAAATAATTGTTTGGGTTTTGGAAATGGTGACACGTGAGGACATACCTAGAAGTGGGGAAAATGTATATTTTATATTTTAAGCAAAAAGTAAGTAAGTAATTTTACAAAATAGTTAGAGTTAATTCTTAAAATGTACTACTTTTTTAAGCAAATGTCTAGGACAGATAATGATTTTTTTTAAAGAGATTTTGGCTGGTAAATATGCTTTCTTTATTTTTGGTATGAACATTTTTTTTTTATTTATCCATTCATCATTCATTCATTCATTTATTTATTATTTTATTTTTCGTGGTTAGCGTAGGTAGGGAAATTAATTTACATAGCAAACTGAACCTCCACCATTTAAAATTTAGAAAACTATTATTTTTGTTTTTTCTTTTATAGCATTCGGGATTCGTGTATGAAAAATAATTTTGAAAGAAGTGATTATATTTTGAGAAGAGGAGAGTTTCTGTAAAAACGCCTATAATAAAGTTTTAGAGTTCAAACAAAAATAAAATTCAACTTGAAAAAAAAGACATTTTTTTAAAATTATTTTAAATGCGTTTTTTTTTTGTGTATTAAATTATTATTTATTTTTAAATTATTAATAATTATTTAAAATGCGTTTTTTAATACGTGGATATACCTTTGTTTTGTAGAATTAATAATGGCTGTTAAAGTAAACAAAGATTTTATTTTTAAAATGTTTGTGATTTTCTGTGTAAAGTGTCTACCAAAAACTCGTAACCTTTTTTTTTTTTTTTAAACTTAGAAGAGGGAATCTGAAAACTTGATGTGGTGCAAACGTAGAAAATATTTCAGTATTTTTTTTCGATATACTTATTAATTGACAAAAAAATAAATAAAAAGAACGTCCAAATGAATTATTAAAGTTTTAAAAAGTATCTATTTCAAAATATTATTTCTTTAAATTAAAATATCTGACAAGAAGCTGAAATCAACAAAAATCTATGATGATGAAAGTAGAAAAAACTCAGAGACAAAACAGACGGTAAATATGTAAATAAATAATGATTTCTTTCCTTTTTTATTTTTTTTATATCATTCAAAATCATTATTTTTCCACTTACCTTTCAGACCAGAAAATACAACGAAAAAAAACAAAACAGGACGATTTCTTTGTCAACCTACCCAATTTTTGTATTTTTTCGATCAATTCACAATAATGTCAAAGTTGAAATGAATAAATACAAAGAAAGCATTAATGGAAAAATACGATAAATATAAAATTACTTTTGCGAAAATATTCCGCTTAACAATTTAAGACGAGAGAAATTAAGCGGAGTTAGACAAGATTTAGTTCCTTGTGTTGAATTGAAAACTCTCAGATTTCTTATTATTTACGGAGCAACGTTATTCAAAGTTTTAGATGCATGATGTTTCTTCACACCCATTGAGATTTTCCTCTGTCAGAATTCTGTTAACAAGTTGCTGTCTAGATATAAAATTCACCCATCTTGTCAGTCTCTCGCTACGTGCCACATCTCTTCAGGACGTTGGCACTCGCAGCTGGTTCATCTGTTGTTTCTAACAATATATTTTTTTTCCTTTACTTCTGATTGTCTTCCTCGTACTTGACACTCCATAGTCCATACATTAGCTACAATTTTTTAAAGTCAGGTACTTACTACTTTCGTCTGTTTCTCTTGCCTTTGATGTGATCTGTGAATGTTAAATTCTGCAACCCTTCCATCCTCATTTTATTTCCTCATAATTCCATCTTCTTGCTGATTGTATACAACAGTTTTAATTGTATTTTCTATTTTGCTTCAAATTTCCACATTTTTGTCGTATTTCGTCCATACTATTGTCGGGTCGACCGGAAGTTTCATCTCAAGAGTTAGGAGTCGAATGACCAAAATCGATTATTTGCTCATGGGCTCCGAGTGGCACTTCTGGTAGCGTTGAAAATATTCAAAATTATTAATCGAACACTGACAGCTTTTCCCTCGCATTTCTGATGGGCTTTTTTATGTACCAACTCCTGCTTAAGGGAAGTTATAAATAGAAACCATAAAGCAAATAAGGGCAGTTGGCGGATGGATTACGAACGTGTTGTTAACTGAACCGATTTACTAATCCACTGAAACATTTCACGCCTCTCTGACGTAGATTCAACAATGAATCCAATGTATGAACTTTTCCCCTTTCAAGGGGTTTATTAAACACTCTTTAATGTGTGTCTTGTCTATGAAGTTTCCCCCTTTCCAGTGGTTTCATTAAACACACCTCAACGTGTGTTTTGTCTTGGGATTTTTCCATTTTCATGGAATTAATTAACACACCTCAACGTGTGCCTTCGTACCTTTCCATTTTCAGCGGTTTATTTAAACACACCTAAATGTGTGTACATAACTTTTTCCTTTCAAAGGGTTTTCATTAAACACACCTAAATGTGTGTATGTTATCTTTTCCCTTTTAAATGTGTATATGTTAAGTTTACCTTTCTTTTCAAGTGTTTTATTATATTCACCACACGATGTATAAAATACCCAAATAAATTGTTATTTGTTGAACAAATATTTATCTTCTTGTTCATTTTAGATTCACTTGTTTGGTTTAAGCTTCGTGTTGTACGTTGGGACAGTACAGGGAATAATAATCGCTACCACTATCTTATACTAGTTATTCACAAGAACTAAACACTTTCTGCGCCCCATAAGTCAATTAGTTCCATAAACTGCTCCTGAGATAGCCACTACCCCCAACAGTACCAAGGGTGAATGTTCAGAAGAGAGCCACATAGTTCTAGCCCTGCCAAAATTATCTTACCAGAAAAAAATCCCAATTTTCTGATAACGCAGCTCATAATCAGAAAGTCTGTCCTGTTCTTAGCATCACGAGTTTTAATTGTGAAAAAAAAAAAAAATACGGGCACTTTTCAAAGGTTTGCCAATCTAAGACCAAGTCATCTGGGACTACGGTGTCGGGTTACCTCCTCCTAATTTTCGAAACTGCTCCTAGGGACTCTCTCAGGACTATAAATACTCTGCGAAAATTTTATCATTCTCTTCTTACTTTTTCCGCTTATTTGTCAACATGTAAATTCTCGCGGAGAACGCGTTCCCTTTGGGAAACGCATGAACAAATCACACACACACACACGACACGCTTACGTACGCACATTCATCACTACACATACTTTGGACCATTAGGTTTTCACATTCATTTGATACACACATCTTTTTCTTTTATTTATGTAGACTCACATCTGCCATATTATTGTGAGCATTTCAGGAGAAACACGCGTTTATCTCTCAACGCATATAACGGCCATGATGTTTATTTTTAAACCAAGTTTGTGTGTAGTGCCGGATATCTATCCATGCGACTACAGCGATCTCTCTCATGCAACTACAACGATCACCATAAAAGCGGACAGTTTACTGCTCTTATAGACTCTTGTAGTTAGAAAACTGTATTAGTGAAGTGGCATTCAACGTATTAAACCTAAAACTCCACCCCTCTAGGAAAAAAGTGTCTATCTCTTAAAACCATGGAAGCCAGCTATACTGGTGTTTGCATTACTAATATAGAAGTATACGACAGGGAATACGGAAAAGTCAAATTTGAGGTTTTGGATAACCTATATGTAGCAGTAATTCTCGGATATGAGTTTCAGAAGCTACACAAACACGTAATCTTCACTTATGGTAGGAAAAAAGGCGACATAAGTTAGTCTAAGAAATACACACTGTGTTCTTGCTGCAGATAAGGTAAATATACCCTCATTATTTCCCAGTATGCCTGTGAATGTCCGCCTTGTTGCTACCAAATCCCGGTGCTTTAGTAGATATAATCAGGTGTTCATTGAGAGGAAAATTTCCCAGTTACTCTCAGATAACATCACTGAACTTTGCTACTCACCATGGAGAGTCCATTTGGTTGTTGTGAAGGACCTTAATAAGCACAATAAACGATTATTCTCAAACGGTTAATCTATATACACAGCTGGATGCCTACCCTATGCCTCAGATTGATGATATGATAAACAGCCTGGCAAGGTAAAAGGTATTTTAGGGCAATAAAAATGTACACCGCCATATAGAGATATCATGCCACTGACTGGGGTGGTTACAATTACGTGTTTGACTATTGTACTAACCCGGACGTTAAAGTCAAGTGTCACGTGTTTCAAGACGAATTAATACTTCTCTTAGCAGCTCTACGCAGTCGTGTATTAACTGTTAATATATTTTAATTGCGTTTGGTAATTAAATATTTATTATTTTACATTGAAGTCTTTCTGTTATTACTTGTATTATGTACGTGTGACGGATTACAACAATATCCCTCTGTAGATAACATCACCATTAGTGGTTATGATAAAAAAACACCATGATCAGAACTGTCAGATATTCTAACAAGCGGCCCAAAAATGGGGTCTTACATTAAATGAATCTGTAATATCTTCCGAGTCTATTAAAATATTCGGATATGATGTAAGCCATAATACTATTCGGCCAGATCCTGACCGCCTACGCCCACTCCACTATCGGCTAGTGTCTCGTTGAGGTGGACATTGGCTATGTTTACATATTATTTCAAATGGATTCCTTCATTTTTTTCTAATAAAATCTGTCCATTGATCAATACAAAATCTTAAATGGCCGCCCCGTTGTCTTCATGTTACTCAGCCTAAATAACAGTTCATTAAACTACACTTCGATGAAAAAGGAGGCTACAGCTAATAATTGAAGCTGTTAGAAAGTGTCGACACTTACTGTTGCGCAATCACTTCACTCTAATAACTGATCACCATTCTGTTGCATTCATGTTCGACAACAGAAAGTGAACAAAGGTTAAGAACAGCAAAATTCAGAGTTGAAAAGTAGAGAGGGCTGAATTTAATTATTCAATAGCATACAGACCTGGACTTGACAATGTTGCCCTAACACGAGCTCACTGTGCAGCCCTAACAAGTTCATCTCTAAATGAACTTCATAATAGTTTATGTCATCCATGATTCCCACGAGCGTTACACTTCGTTAAATGCAAAAACCTTCCATATTCAATGGAAGATGTGAAAAAGATTTCCTCTCAAATATCGACGTTTTATTTATGAGTTTACTGTCTGGTGAAATTCCTTCTTTAGATATTTGGTATCCTAAATACAATATTTTGTCACAATTTAACTCGCAGTTATCGCTATTTGTCGCATACCAGCATTTTTTTTTTTTAATTTGTTTAAAACTTTTTAATTCCTCTTTACTTACTGGCTATATCGCCTTGATATAGGATTATTTTTTACCGACTCCAAAAGAACTTTTTCAATTGCCTTTTTTAAAATATAGCTTGAAGTCTTAACTCCAAATGGAAGACGAGTCCATGTTAGTCAGCATATCGGAGTAATTAATTGTAGTGACTCCTTAAATTTTCTGTCAATTTCTATTTGGTTATATGCCGATTTTATGTCAATCTTGGCAAAGTATTTAATTCCTGCTAATTCATGACTTGCTGTTTTTATGTCAGGTAAGGGGAATGAATCAGAGCATATCTGATGATTCACGCCTACTTTGTAATCCACGCATATACTTATAACGCTATTGGGCTTTCGTTTCGTAACAATTAGTGAAGCCCAACTGCTACTACCTTGGATAACTTTTTCCAATTTGCTACCCTTTCTATTCTCTTTTTGTATCTGCACACAGACTGGAAATGGTCTTTTCTTTTAAAGTTTAAACATTTAATTAGGATTTTAGTTGTGTTATGCTTCCACATTGTTTTTAGAATTATTAAATTCATTAAATAATTGCTGCAAGAATTCTACACTTGCTTCATATCATTCGCTTGTAGCTGTTCTAGGAACTTATGTTTGTATGAAACGTCATACATGCCTTCAATTAATCTTAGAAGGATCAATTCGTCTTCTATAGACATTTCTCTCGAGCCCTGTTTTTCAAATTCGCAATATCTTGATGCTTCTTTCAATCTGTGTAAATATTGCATTACGGTTTCATTTGGGTTCTATTTTCTAGAAATTTTGTTTTCTCTGCAATAACAAGTTTTGATTTTGTTGCAACCCTTCCCTTCACGGACAACCGCCGTAGGAGCCAAGTCCGGACCGCAGATACGTTTAACCAGCAAGGAAACACCACTGGTCAGCTGATCCCCGTATGCTGAATAGACAACAAATTCACTAGACAGTATACGAGCATCAACATCGCAAACAAAGGATAGGAGATCACGAAGCAAGCCGACAACCTTACTTCGGTCTCTTAAGCTCCTTGCATTCAAGCTGGCTAGCTTGATAGACATTTTTAAGCGGATTCCCCTAAACCCAGACTGGATGGAAATCTACAGGAATCAGGACCCCGACGGATTGTCCTAGGCTGCCAGTACGCAGGTTGGACGTAATCCGTCCATGAGTGACAATACCGCTGACGTCTGTAGGAAAAGCTAACTTCAGTACCCTGTATAACGAGGAATGGATCAAAACTAGGGCCTTCTCTGAACAAGTTTTAGCTAATTTTCGAAGCTTCGAAGACTCCACTTCCGGAGCTTCAGGAAGGAGTCATTGGCTTGTCACAGTGAAGTCCCAGGCTTTTGTACCTGCAATTCTTATTAGGGTTATGGCTCCAGGCGTATTATCAAAGTTCCTGGGATCGCCAGTTTATTTTCTGGGAGGAGAGGTCTCTCTCAAGCGCCCCTCTAAACACCAGACAGATGCCCTCCCACTAGGCGAAAGGATTCTTTTTCTTTCGAGATGGCATGGGATGGTGGGGAGAGATATCGGAGCTCTATCCGGAGAAGAAAGAAGGCTACTAGCCTTACCTGCAGTTATGCTATTTCTGGCAGGCGAAGCAAGGACGGATTGTGACTTGGCCTGTCCTATGAATCGTTTCGCTCTGCTATGATCGCCTTTCTTTTTTTTTACATTTTTCCTCCTCCTCCTCCTGCTCCTCCTCCTCTCTTTTGAAAGAAGAGGACTGAGGTGCTGGCATCTTGTCCACCTCCATATCCTCGTCCGACAGCTGTAGTGGTTGATACTTCTGATCTTGCTGAGGATGCTTTCTGCTAGTATTTTTGCCTCCTCTTCTGATGTCAACAAGCTGTCTCATATTGTGTTTGTCCTCCTTGCCAACACCTTCACTATAATGTTCAGGTACTTGAGTGCTTCCTTCATTCCTTCTCTGCTGACAACCATACTGGTACACACTTCCTGGTATTTACATCAAATACCAGCAGAGAAATTGTCCTTTTCGAAATCACCTCCCAGGCCAACGGAATGGTCAGGTGTTCATATTCCTGGTACTTTTCACGAACCACTATGTAATATTCAGGCCCCTTTTTGAGGGGCCTGTCTGTCACCCATGACATGTATAGGGACTTGTTGGTTGATTCAGCTGCAGGGACACACACAAAAACAAATAGCTCGCAAGACAATCACATGTACTAAAGAAACTAAGTGATACAAAAATTAGGCAAAATAAAACAAAATCAAAACGTAAAAATAAAACTTTCAAATAAAGTTTTGTTAAAGGAAGAAAGGCAAACAAAATAACACAAAAATAAAATACAAATTAAAAAACAAATACAAAAGAAGAATTAAACTTAAAAATAATAAATGGGTTTACAGAATAGAAAAATAAAGAAAAAGAAAAAAAAAGAAAATTCCAAAATTTAGCCAAGTTAACATAAAAAAGCAAGAATAAGATACACCTACACTAAAAGTGCACACACTCTTTCACTATAATAGTCCATGCCTGTCCAAGCCAAACTCAGTCATGTACAGACTAAGTCATCCTAGAGTCATGTACAGACTAAGTCATCCTAGAGTCATGTACAGACTAAGTCATCCTAGAGTCATGTACAGACTAAGTCATCCTAGAGTCATGTACAGACTAGGTTGTTCTACTAGGTCAACAGATGGTAGCTCAACTGGCATTTAGTCTGATGTTCTGCTTTTATAGCAGTATCTTATTTACATACAATACAGTTACATTATTAATACTTTGCTCAATTTCTGAAAAACAACTTTAAGGTTATTCAAAACCTATGTAACAGTGAAGGGATGAGTGGTTTGGCCTGATTTTCATGACAGAACATTAAAAAACATAGGGGTAGTGTTAAGACTGAACACTATTATGCAATGCTTCTTAAAAATTAAAATTTACAGCATCTCTGCCACAAGCTCCATTTTCTCAAGCACATCAATTCATGTGCCTTTCTATTTTCCACCCATTGTAAAGAAAAAACATTTGTTTCTTATAAAAAATTGATTGGATTTAAGGGTATACAAAATGTCAGAAACATTGTAGTTTGCAGGATTTCAACTTTCAAAATCATTATATAATGCTATGCAATATTACAGGGAATTACAGGTGGGTTTAAATTTACTGCTTTTACCATTACATACTTAAAGAATGTTATAAACATGCATATGGTAGCACAAAATATCAAAGTAACAATGAAGTAAAATTAATATAATGTTAATATAAATTCTTTATATTTCCGATGTAGAAGATGTGAGCAGAATGTCTGTAATGTGGCTTTTGAAAAAACCTGGAGTTGATGTGTTTGTTGAGTCAATTGACTGAGGTCATGGGTAGTGATGTTGAGAGCTTGCCAGGCATCGACAACTGTCTCATTCATTGCGATTTTATCTTTAGAGTCTATATTTCTGGTATTATGTACAGTATTTACATTAGTCAGACTATTGTCCTCATCTTTGTCGCCATATTTGTCACAACGTTTCGGCCGTTGTACACTTCAGAACCCTTTATTTCGATCACTGCCATGTTTGATGGATGTCAGTTATCAGTTATCTCCTGCTAATTTTCCCTCTGAAAGTTCTCCACTGCCTTAACCAGGTATTGAACTCACACTCTTTGGGTCTGTCACTGGATCTAACCAACGCCTTTATCCACTGTGCCATGTGTCCTTGGGTATGAACTTCTGAGTATTATAAACCTAATGTTTTCAGCATCATTTTTACCAGTGCTCATATTGCAATTTTGCTGTTATCATTGCATGTTTTTTACCAGAGTTCATATTGCAACTTTTGTTATCATTGCTTTTCTCTGGCACTCCTTATTACTGGTTCCCATATTATATTTATTTCTATGCTTGGTCGGCTCAGGAGATTTTTGTGGCCTAGCATATGTGCTGATTCCTTAAGTTTACGAATTTTCCAATGGTGTTCCCTGTCTATGATCTCAACATGATCCCACAGGGGGCGGTGATCTCCCTTCTCTCTCCATATGTGGTCAGCCACGCCTGATTTTTCTACTTCCCCTCGCGTTACAGCTTTCTGGTGTTCTTGAAGTAAATAAAGTGATCGAAATAAAGGGTTCAGTTCGAAATTCCAATCACCTGAAGAAGGCCGGAGTGTACAACGGCCGAAACGTTGTGACAAATATGGCGACAAAGATGAGGACAATAGTCCAACTAATGTAAATACTGATTTTATCTTTGTTGATATAGAGGATGCAAGCAAAATGTCTCTATGTGGTTGAAGTGTGGCAATTTGAAGGAAGATGGGTTTTGCGTGGATATGTGTCAGGTTGGTTGACTAAGGTCACAGTGGTGATACTGAGAGCCCATTTGCCACAATTCTGCTTCAGTTTATGAGTAGTTTTCTTAAATAATAAAGGTTTCTAAACTCATCTTTTGTTCATGTTCTTATTTCAAATTTCTGAGGGAATTTATTTTGTGGGCTGGATGTGATGCTTGGAGCTGCTGTTCAGAGGACACCATTTTTATTTTTGGTTTTGCTTTCATCATGTTCACATCTGGTTGTCATGTAGAGTGAATCAGAAAGAAATCTAATTTGAAATAGAGTATAACATGAATGACCTCTTTCACTTTTCTAGTCTTCTTGTATTTCATCTTTTCTTTTTTGACTACACTTTCCACAGAATCAATTTTATGCAACCATTAGTGCATCAGAAAGGGAAAGGCAGAGAGAGTGATGGCCCTGGCATCCATATCAGGAGGCCATCCAATAAAAGAGTGAAATAAAAATTTAGTTTTTGAAACTTGAAATTGTCTCTGTTAACTTTGTGCCCTACAGTCCCACAAGCTGGTGTGAATCTGTGTTTTGATAAATGAGACTGGAGTATGCCCACCCCATCTTTGAGTCTTAAGGACATACAATCAAGGAGTTGGTCCCGGGCATCACCAAACCTCTGTACGTAAATGTATGTAAATGCTTGGTTCTGATATCCCAAATTTGTAACTCAGACCTTGAACTGTTGTTTTGACTCAAAACCAGTGACAAATGAGGCCCAAATGGTATGGGCCCCCTATATTAAATAAAAATGCAGTAAAGAAACAGACAACTCTTTTGGTAAAAGGAATAAGAACTTTATAAAGTCATCTGCATACAATCAGTCCAATGTGAGAGGAAATTTTCAAAGCTAAAGATCATGAAGACAAGGTTAAGAAACTTCCTACCTGAGAAGAATTTGGAATCATACATGTTGCTATCTGTATATAGATACAGAAGCAATCATTGGTAGAGTTGAACAATGATTTAGTGAACACAAACAATTGCTCTTAATATAATGGTTGTACGCAATGCTCTATTGGGTTTTTGAATGATCTGTTAATGTGCAAATCATAAAATAAACTATTTAAAAACATCAATTACTTAAAATTAAAAAAAAATAAATAAAAAATTCAATAACATTCTGTATTTACATTTGGTATCTACTGCTAGTAATATATATAGTACATGTACACTGTAATCACAAAGAAATACACATTTTTTCATTTACATTTACATTTGGTATCTACTGATAGTAATATATATAGTACATGTACACTGTAATCACAAAGAAATACACATTTTTTCATTTACATTTACATTTGGTATCTACTGCTAGTAATATATATAGTACATGTACACTGTAATCACTAAGAAATACACATTTTTTCCACAAAATTTTTAATTGTACTCTTTTTCCATATGTATTTTTGGAAATTTGATTTATTTTTATGAAAATTAAATGATAACTTTGTAGTTGTGGATGGGGCCTCTTCTGGCAACCAATATTTTTAGACCATGTCTGCTACTGCTCAAAACCATGCATACTCTCTTCTTACAGTTGATGTTTAGGACTTTTCTCTTACTTTCATCAACTATCCTGTCTAAAAATACTTTTCAGTTTTTCATCTGAATCTGCTAGCAAAACAATCCTGGCAGGTCCTCTAATTCTCTTAGAATTATTTTGCTGTACATAATAAGTCTAGTGAGAAAACACGCCATTGTCACACTCCATTTTCTATTTTAGTGTAAATAAATCATTGCATACTCTATTCCTATACGAGCTGATTGGATGTTCCTAATACACTCTGTGGATTATTCTGTGTATAACACTAACTAGTGAGTGAATACCTGGTGACAGTTGGAATAAGAATTAACTTGAAAAGTTGATATGAAAAGCCGAGAGAGGCAATTTGGATTTTACTAGCATAGCAGAAGTATCCTGGGGTTTAGTTCTTATGATAGGCTGTTAGAGATAGAAAAGCATTTAATTACAATAAATGGAATTTGCACATAGAATTATCTGAGTTTTAGGTTTACAATGAAATTATGCTGAAAACACTAGTTCTCATTCAATCACAAAGTTAAGCAGTGTCAAACCTGGTTAGTACTTAGAGGGAGACTACTTGGTAACACCAGGTACTGTAAGTGACTTCCTACAATCCAAAATATATTTCAGTAACCTATAATGGTTGATAAGCCATAAAAAGGAAATAAAATCAATCAATATTTGGGTTTTAACTTACAACATAACATAATTTGAACTATTTGGACTGAGTGAAGCAAGGAACATCCACCCATTGCCACTAGAGAAGTGACAATAGAGTTAAACTAAGACAAGCTCAGCGGAATCTTAACCAAAATTCAATAATAGAAGATTCTTATTTTTAATACGATTCTTTAATTTTACTTTGATTATATATGAGGTCAAAATTTGGTATGTTAAAGGAGGAGGGAGTTACTAAACCACATCTTATTAATCAATTAAAAATCTCAATTGCTCCCACTGCTTTGTTCCTCTTCATTTAGGCTAATGCCCTCCAGATTTTAGTGCTTTCCATGCTTTTCCATATTATAGGTTTCTGAGGACATGGAAGTGTTTCACCTTTTCTTTATGCCATTGTAATTGTTTTTTTCTCTTCAGACTCTATACATCCCGGTAAAGAGCAAGTTTTCTTCTCTCTGATTTCTTTTTCTGCATATTTGTGATGTCAGTATATTTCAACCTTGATAAAATTTCAGTTTAGCCATTTATATTCTGTTTGTTAGCATTTGTTTCTAATGGATTTGTATTTCTCTTCAGACTTTATACATCCCAGCAAAGAGCATGTTTTCTTTACTAAATTTTCTTTCATTATTTCTATATTATAGGTTTCTATCTGATGCCATGGAAAAGATCTCCAATCTGTTTATTCCACTGTTGCAGTACCTCTTCTTATTTCTATTATGATTGTTTTTCTCTTCACACTTTGCATCTGGTAAAGAACATGTTTCCTTTACTGCAATTTGTTTGATTTTTTTTATACATACCAGTGATGTCTGTGTTTTTAAATCTCAGCAAAATTTCAATGTAGCCCATTCCTATTATGTTTGTTAGCATTTATTTCTGATGGTTTTGTGATTAAACAAAACCATCAGAAATAAATGCTATTTTATAGAAGAGGGCCATTACTTTATGTCTAGTGCTATTCTATAAAGATTGCCATTTCTTTATATTATGTCTTGTGACTCTTGCATTAAATTGAGAATTTCACTCAGCATCCACTAATGTTTCATTCTTCAGAGTGCTTCTTTTGCTTCTGTCATTTGTACTTACCTTCATGCGTTCCACTTTCAATCAATGATAGGTTCCGAAACTTCATACTTGTTCATTGGGACTGTGTATGATTACTTGCTAATGGAATCATTGGATGGTTTTTCACATTGCAGTTGAGATATTGCTTGGGTTTCTTTCATTTTTGTAATCTTACCTTTAGTTAGTACATTTTTGGGTGGTGACCATCCCTTGCACTCAGTGCTTAGGTATGCTTTTGAGTGGAAAATTGAATTTCTAGATGGCTTGATTAATAAATAGAGAGAAATAAGAGTTTGTTACCAAGATGGGAAAAAAATAAATTTTGACTATTTACAGTAGTGTATAAATAGTTGCAAGAATTCTCATTATTTGCACTATTTATATTCGGACTATTATTCCCATTGTCAAAACGTTTTGGTCATTGTGCACTCCAACCTTCTTTAAGTGGGTAACCAAATTCTAAACTTCATTTCATCTAAAGTAGTAAATTGTCCTCATTCCACTGCTTATGTCTAAGGATATTGTCTAGTTGTTATTGCTCACCTGTGTTGAGTGAGTGCAAATACACACTGACCAACCTAAAGATTGATCTCACAACCACTATGTCACCAAATTTACCATGTTTTTACAACTAATACCCTGGACAATTTGCTGGAGTAATCTTAGAGTTTTAAACCGATTCATGGCTGCTGATTAGGCTGCCACTATTGCTGCTGAATTTTTTTTATTTTTTTTATGTTTTGATTACTGCTGCAGTTGTAGATTTGCTGTCATAAAGATGAGGACAATAGTCCAAATATAAATAGTGTGAATAATGATAACTCCTGAGAAATTCAGACAGAAAGAATTCTCATTGTTTAATGCCATCCTGGCAATTACCTTTTCAGCTATTCAAGGAACAAGGAAATTGCTCATGAGTCATTTCATCAGCTGATTATCAGTTTACATTTCATTTCAATGAGAAATAATTAACCATGTGAAAAGATGTTTTCATTTAAAAATACTAAACTGATGGAATTATAAATAATATGAAAAACCAATGAGATGTTTTATTCAAACTACAAAGTGTTTTTAATGACTTTACATAACATACTGATACAAAAATAAAACCAACTAACAATTAAACTATGTACACTCATGGCCAACTAGTATTATACAGCCCCCACATGTCACATAACAATCTGAATTCTAACAAGCTGATGTAATGTAAACAAAAAAAAATATGAATGGCTGTTTAGAAAATTGCTAATCTAAAAGGGAGGTAACTTTAAAAATTGAATTCTTAGGGTGTAAATTAACAACATACAATTAAGTAGAATTTATCATACATTATTTCAGTTCCCTAGACATGTTTTCAACACTAAAATGCATATTTACACCTTTTTCTTTTCCTAATCCATGAAATATAAACAGCTGTGAGTTGCCTTGCTTTTATGATTTAATTGCATATATTGTCCATTTTCAAATGAACGCTATTATGTAAATTTTCTATCTCATAGTCCATTGCATTGAAAGGTTAAGTTATAAAGTTTGTTGTAATATTTTGTTTAACAAAAATGGTTAACAAATGTGTTGCATTTGGCTGTTCTAGTGGATATGTTACTAAAAGTGAAAAAGTATTGACATTTTCTTTTACTCTTGGAAAATCTGACCTCATAAAAAAATGGATAAAATTTGTTAATTGTATTGATTGGCTTCCTACAAAAAATTCAGTTCTTCATTTTGAAGAGAAATTTATTTTGAAAGGAAAATGAAACAAACTGAATTGGGATTTACATCCAATACCTACAATACATTCAGAAAACAAAAACAAAAAACATCTCCTTTACCAAATGCAAGGGAATTCAGAAAACTTCCAAAATGAAAACCTCAAAGCTGATGAATTACATGATTTTATTTCAGCTGATATGATAAAGCATTTTACTCAATTGGAAGAAGCAAAGTGTTGTCTTAATGGTTTTGAATTTTAAAAAAAGGAAGATTATATTCTAATTTATAGAATAGTCTTGGACCCTGAAACACATTTTCCATCTATAAATTTGCATTGACTAAAACCTTCACATCTAGCTCCAGTCCAGTTACTACATGGGCATAATGCTAAACTCACAACATTTAGCATGTTAGAAAAATTTCCAAACTACATACAAAACTTATGGGAAGAACAACCATACCATTTTGTAATTCTAAAAGAATTACAAAAAATAAAAACATTACCAAGAAGTCATCCTTCATTTTCTGCGGAACTAATACGTTATGCCTTACTACTACACTATGTCTCAACAAGCCTACAAATTACTTATGGAGAAACTTCCATTACCATTTTTTCTTTATTAGAGAAAATTCAAAAACTTAAACATTTTCAATGTGAAATGTGTTCCCTGGTCATGGTAGGCAATGATAGTGATGATGCTACTATGCTGTTCGCAGTGGATGCTAATGCATTCCAACATGTATTCTTTTGCTATTTAAGCATTAATTTTGCATTCATGTTTGTAAATGAGTAATTTTCCAAAATTTGTTTCATTTTTATCTCATCTCATGCTATGATGTTTATAAAATTTCTTACTGTGATTAAATAGGAACTCATTAACAAGGGCACATATTGACTGGATTTTCTGAATTACTGAAATGCTTTTGGAAATATATTAGTTTTTCTAAAAATATATTTACTGGGTGAATTTTTACTCAGCACAAATTATCATATTCATTTTTATAATACTTGTTTGAAAATCAACACTATATCAATGCAATCTGTAAAAATTCATTATGTTAAATTTTTATAAATAAGGCAAAAGACTTGTTTTCATAAAACTTTTCTGTACTTGCAGATACTAACTGTAGTGAAAAACTGAATCAGTGAAAAGAGTTAAAATTCACTTGACATTAATATCTCAAATATATTAAGGTATTTTATTTAAAAGACCCTGAAAAGGAATGTTCAGCAGAAAATATTTTGTTTATTTGAAAGAAATGATATTCATATTCATGTTTTAAAACAAAAACATCCTAAAGTTTTCATGGACAAATTTCTATTCACTGGATCCAACTGTTTTGCATGAAATGAATGCAGTATGCTTTTTCATTCATGTGTACCATGAATTGTATGAGTGCAGAGATGTGAAACCAACTGATTATTAACACTGACACATTGCTCTACATATATTGCTTTTTAAAAGTCAATTTTCTTTGGTATTTCATCCAAACTATTCAACACAGAAACTTTTTGTGAAAGACAACTTCAAACCTTATAGTTCACCTACCAAACTGACAAGTGCCCTTTTTTCTTTAAGATGGAACTATTTTGATATGTGTAGGTATACACAACTTGGAGTGCTACAAGTTTTAAAAACACAACTATGAAATCTTCAACTTTGAAAATGCAAAATGAAACTGTAAATTTAAATAGTGATATAATTTAAATAGACATGAAATGAAAACTAATCATGCCACATGAGAAAGAATTGTAGCTTTGGAAATAGGATTGATTAAATTTTGTTTACATACTAATTTCTCTAAAAATAAGCCTGACAATAAATGAGATATCAGCAGTTGAAATGGAAGGAAATTTCACTATTTTGATACATGGTAAACTAGGGTAGTTTGGGATACCTAATAAAAGTACTTATTTTCTTTGCAATTGTACATATAAATCTTTCACTGGCCTAGAATAAATTAATATACAGGCATGATCCATATTTTCTACCACCAGCTATGTTGACCATGTTTGCCGTAGTCTTTGAAATATAGCATCCAGTACATTATGTAATGTGTTCAATGGAACAACACCCAATATCACTAGTAGCAGCTGTTCAGTAATTCTTCAGGTCTTCGATATCAGAGGTTGGCAGTGAAGATATTTTTGGAGAAAAAACAAAATGGCTGCCTTTATACACGTTGGATTGAATATTTTGAGCTTTCTGATTGGTTAACCCTTCTATTGGTGAACTATAAAATGAGTCAGCTCATTTTGGTTGGCTCACTAGCACATACATGTATCCAAAAAACTGTAACAAGCTATGGGTAAAATAAAAAACTGGGCTCTTGTCTTGGTTGGTCAACAAAAGAGATTCTTCCTGAAATACTTTGTAAATTTTCTTTTATCTTTAAATGCTTTATCCCTTCAGAATGTAAGCAACCATAACTCTCCACAGCTTCCTTTTTGTTTATTATTTGTCACTTGCCATGCATTCTTCTGAAAGATTATTGACTGTTTCATTCTCACAGACTGATTGCAACCATAGGCCATAAAGCATAGTCTATGCAGCCATTTAACTCCTAGTTGTAAGATGAAGAGATTATTAATGCCTTTCACAAGTGCATTTATATAAAAGTGAACACTGGGAACAGAACAAGAACTTGTATTCAGATTCTCAATTCCACTTGCTGCACAGATATCTATTACAATACTTACATTTTCCTATACAAGTGCAAGTGACTAAGAAAATACAGTAATTATCAAGATTATGATGACTTTATTTCATGAGTATAAAATAAAAGACAACTCACAAGGTTCATACAATGACTTGTCCTATTTACACTTGTATACATAAATTTTGGATAGACCTGCATGAATATATGTAAGATATTTTCTTTTGCAGTATGCTTTTGTCTTTGTGTATTCAATGAAAATGCAAATTTTTGCATTTCACTTGTACTTTTACAGATGTTTTGTAGAGTTACATTCTATAAAGAAATAAACATTCATAAACATGACAAAATGATGGTTTCTATGTCAGCAAGTTTATTTTTAAATGATAATTTGTGAAGATACTGTTTCAGAAGACTACAGTTTATATTTGAAAACCATTTTTTAGGTTTCAATAAATGATCTCCCTATTTGATAAACAATGTATCTCAAATTTTCATACACTGAACTGTCCTGATAACATTTTTAGGCATACTCTTTTGACTGAATTGTATGATATTAATATTCATTTTCACTTGCAATATATTTCTCTCTTACAGTTTTCAATGTAAATTTCAATGAAAATAAAGTTTCTTACATTTCATTTGTGATTTGGATTTTTGTAAAGTTACATTCTGTAAAAAATGGACATTCATAAATATTATAAAATGATACTTTCTATGTCAGAAAGTTTATTTTTAAAGGATTAAAGATATTGGTTCAGTAAACTAAGACTTACAACATGGAAGTATTTGAAAGTGCTTTTCAGTGATAAATACCCTGAAACATCAAACCACAAAAAATATGGTTTCTTTTCACTGTATATTGATGCCTATTTCAATTTTATATTATCTGAAAATAATTTATGACAGTTTTAACTTGAATATTTTTTCAGTGTATGATCCCATATCAGACACTAAATTTAACTTCTGTCAAATTGTATTTCCACAAACATCATCAGAATGTTTTTTTGTAAGTGTGGGTTGGCACATGATGCACGCAAATTGAATTTTCTACAAATGCAAGTACAAAAATTTGAAAATGATATGGCTTCTATCATATAACATATCACAGCATATTCAGATTACACACCAAATTTGACTTGTCTGAAAATGCAGATCTGCAAGCATCATAAGAATGTTATTTCTCCCTAGACAGCTTCCCAAACATGACTTCCATATGAATGCAAATTCACAAAATTATTGTTTTCTCTTCAGTATCTTATAATGACTTGTCTTTTTTTCCATTGTTTTCAAAGTACATTTTAATGAAAATTCAGATTCTTACATTTCTCTTGTGATTTCACAGATATTTGTAGACTTACATTCTGTGAGAATGTTGATTCACAAACTAGAAAATATTACAGTGTGTATGTTAGCATAGTTATTTTTAAATGAGATATGCATAAAAAATATTGTTTCACATGATTATGTTTTATAACTAGGGTGTGTTTGCATGTGCTTTCTACATTGTGAATTGTTTGCAAATTTAGATCCACAAATTTCACAAGAATATGATTTCTTTCCAGCATGAAGTTGTTTGTGTTTCTTCAAATTTGAAGAATATGCAAATGATGCATTGCAGATTTTACAAGAATATGGTTTTTCTCCTGTGTGAGTTCGCATATGGGACACTAAGTTAGACTTCCATGAAAATGCACATCCGCAAATTTCACAAGAATATGGTTTGTCTCCAGTGTGTGTTTGCATGTGACTCACCAAATTTGACTTCTGGAAAAATGCAGATCCACAAACTTCACATGAATATGGTTTCTCCCCAGTATGTCTTCGCATATGACGCACCAAATGTGACTTCTGTGAAAATGTAGATCCACAAACTTCGCAAGAATATGGTTTTTCTCCAGTGTGTGTATGCCTGTGACTCACCAAACTTGACTTCACTGAAAATGCAGATCCACAAAGTTCACAAGCATATGGCTTTTCTCCAGTGTGTATTCGCATATGACAATCCAAATCTGACTTCCGGGAAAACGCATATCCACAAACTTCACAAGAATATGGTTTCTCTCCAGTGTGTATTCGCATATGACATTCCAAAAGTGACTTCTGTGAAAAAGCTGAGCCACAAACTTCACAAGAATATGGTTTCTCACCAGTATGTGTTCGCATATGGTGCACCAAATAGGATTTCCTTGAAAATGCAGATCCACAAATTTCACAAGAATAGGGTTTTTCTCCAGTGTGTGTTCGCTTATGGGACACTAAATCTGACTTTTGTGAAAATGCTGATCCACAAAATTCACAAGAATGTGGTTTTTCTCCAGTGTGTGTACGCATATGGCGCAATAAATCTGATTTCAGTGTAAATGCAGATCCACAAACTTTGCATGAATATGGTTTCTCTCCAGTGTGTTTCCGCATATGGCGCACCAACCACGACTTCCGTGAAAATGTAGATTTACAAACATCACAAAAATGTCCTTTTTCTTTTGTGTATGTAGCCATATGGCTCACCAAATGTGACTTGTCTGAAAAATCCATTGTGTATAGACATTACACCAAAAAGAACAAAAATATTGTTTCTGTCCAATGTGTGTTTCCATAGGGAACTCTAAAACTTTAATTGTTAACTTTAAACTAGATTTGCAAAGAATATGGTTTCTCAGAAATGTTTACTTATGTTTATATATAACATAGTTTTTGGAGAAAAGATAAACTACACCCTTCAAAGTATATGATTTTTTACTAGTGATATTTCACTGTGATATTTTTGAAAATGTAGATATATATCTTTTACAGGAAACAGCAGCATATATTTTCACTGTTCTTGATGACAGTTCAAGGGTCTTGTTTTCCAATGACAATTTTTATGTAAATCCAAATTTCTTGTACAACTGGAACATCTGTGAACCAAAAGAAAAAAAAAATATTTATATTTCTTGACAGGGACAGGAAATAAAATACAACCTGAATGTTTTTTTAAAATACACAGTAATCTTTTAGAAAATTAGTAAGCAAATATTTTAAGCAAATTAATATTTTATCAAATTTTAGATACCTTGGCTTTATAGCCATACTTTCAAAGAAATTTCCTGAAAAAAATTGTGAGAAAATGACCAATAAATTTTTATTTTATTATTAGTATGTCTCTTATAATATTTTAATGTATTTTACTAATATTATTTCTTTTTTATTCCTAATAATTTTAAAAGTATTAATTTTTTGTAATTAACTTTTTTTTTCTCCATTCTGAGAATTTTAAATTAATAATTACTGAGTTTTTATCATATTTTAAAATTTATTATTATTCAGAATTTATTCACACTTTTATATTGTTGTGGGATTCACCACTTTTGAATTGAAGAATTTTTAACTTAATTTCCAATTCTAAAAAGGATTCTTGGGATTTTTTTTTTTTTGCTTAAAACTTAATTTTCCATTCCTGGTACTAATGATAAAAAGATACAAAATATTTATTGATTTTAAACTATCAGTAAAACTAAAGTCTATAGATCATAATAACACCTAAGTATGATATAAATTTATTTTATTTGTGTAAAAAAAAAATTACACATGCAAGCTTCTACTCAGTTCTCGAACTTTCTATAAAGTTTGTTAGTTTAAAGTCTGATTCAGCTCAAAAGAAATTTTTTTATTTTTTATTTTTTTTTAAACATTGTTAATTCACCCATTTAATATTATAAATTATTAATTTAATAATTATAATCAAAATTATGTAATATAAACACAAAATGAATTCACATTGTTGTTCTGCCAGGCTCTCTTTTAAGACAGTTTTCATTATTTTTTTAATTTATAAAAAAGAAAAAAAAATTAATGTATGGAATTCTTGCCAATGTCATATTTGATTTTTTCACATAAAAAACTGACTTTGTATCACAAATTGTCCTCATGGTCAGGCAGTTAAATTACAATTTGTCTTATAATAGTTTTAATCCATAAAATCATTTTCTCGTCTCAGTTATTGAAAAGATTTATTTTTGTTTATGTAGTATGCTATGTACACAAAAATAAATTTTCTTTTCAGTAACTGAGACTGAATCAAGTAAACATTTTCTTTATGAAATTTAAATTTGTTTCTACAAAATTCAGATATTTCTTAAAAAGCTTTCAAAATGTATTTTCATCTTTATTTACTTAAAAAAAATAAACAAGCTTTTATCTAAAGTTTCCTGCCAAAAAAATGAAAAAGCCTTTTTTTGTATTAGAAAACCTAAAATTTAATTTCCATCAAAAATTTTATTTAATTTTATTTTACTAATATTTTTCTTTGGCAAAATTGAACTTTCCAATGTTCCTCAGAGCCAAACAAGATGCAAGTCTATAAAAAAAGTTAAAAACGAGTATTTTTATCCCATTTTTAAAATAAAACTAGTAAAATTTCATATTCTAATAATTTCACAAACAACTGAAAAAAAATATCAATTACATGCAACAAAAAACACATTTACAATTGTTCTTAACCTTATGAGAATTTTAATCATTTTTAATGCTTTGTAACAGTTGAATCTCATATCTTATAAAATGATCATGTTGGATATCAACATTATTTAGCTTTCAACTTCCTAACTTTTTTTAAAATTCATCATAATGTTTGTTAAAATTGCTTATATCTTTTTTTAAAAAAATCAAGAAATATGTTTTTACTGTTTTGTTGCACTTTTACTCTTTTTTAACAAAAATAAAACATTTTTTGATTCTTTTCAGAAATTATTAAATTTTTTAATTTGTTAGGAATTTCCTTTAGACAGTAAAACTTAAATTTTTTTTTATAAGACTGAAGATCCTTTATTATTTATTTATTAAGTTGTGATAATTCATATTTAATTCTTATTAAATGACTGTAAGCAAATTTAAAATTTTCATCTACTTTTTTATTCACTGTCCTGCAGAATTAGGTACTCTTTGTATTTTATCAAACCACAATACATAGGATGATGCCTTTCTGCTTAGAGTATTATTGTTGCAATATTATATATATATTAGAGTGTCTCTTATTTTTTTTTTTTTTGCAGGCTGAAATTGAACTGTCACACCTAAATTTGTTCCATTCATTGAAAAATGCCACATATAAAATTTTAAGGAGGTTACATAAATATTTAGAAGGTGCCTTTGCTTGTTAAAACTTAAAAGGTGGAGAAAAAAATCCTTTTTTATTTTACAATTAAAATCAAACCATTATTAGCTGAATCTTTATAAATTATACACATTAGAAAACTAGAGATATTTTTTATTTAACAGTGAAAATTTTAAATTTTAACCAATGTTTACTTTAAGACCCCAATTATGGAAAGTATATCCAATGCCATATACAATTTTTAGCATGTTTTTTTTGTGTATGACAGACATTAATTTGGAAAATCTTGCAAAAAATAATTGTCGGATGTTAATGAAACTTCCAGAAACTATTCACAGATGATGGAAATTATTATAAATATGTTTTTTTTTATTAAAGTTATGGCAGAAATATTTTTTTATATATTTATTACCCCACCCCATAACTAATTTTATGAAAACTCTAGAAATTCAATTGAATTCAGTTTAGTGATTATATTAGTTAAAAGCACAAGGTTTTGAGGAAAGCAAATAATGTTTTGTTCTTTTTTAAATGGACCACCCTCTACCTGAAAATCAACCCTGAATTGTAACATACAAAACTCAAAAAACAAAAATATTATTTAATTTCAAATGCTTTTATTTGCTTTTCATTGTTTTTATGAACATGGACAATATTTTCTGAGAGCAAAAATTTTTCAATGAAAATGAATTTTTAATACAATTATTTGTTATTTCTTTAATTATTTAAAATTTTTACATTTAAGTTGTTAAAATATTATAAAATTAGTTGGAAGCCGCATTCACTTTCATAAATGTCCTTATGAGATCATTTTTTACTGCTTTGTAAATTGTATTGCTTTGTCCAATCAGAAGACCCGCAGTAATTAAGAAATGTCATTTTGTGTTCATAAAAAATCGTTAAAATGACTGTAATTTAAAAGTACAGAAGGTCAGAAGCAGAAAACATTATGTGGCTTGACTGTAAGCGTTCTTCGCTGAACGTCCATCTCATTATTGCAAATTCTTCATGTGAAACACGTTCAGCATTTTGAGTTAGCATTTTTACTAATTAAAAAAATTTGAATACCATCCTAATCCATTTTCAGCAGCAACATTACTACATTTTTAAAAGTACCATTTATTTCATTTACATATTTCATTGCAATTTTAATTTTGTGAAGTTGTTTTACAGTTTTTTGTTTTTCAATTTTATGAAATTTAATCTCACTCTCAACAGTCTTATTTTAATTTCTTTATAATATATTTTTCACAAATCATCGTAAACATAAAGGTGAAAAGCTAAGTACAAAAAAAAAATAGTGCTAAAAGTTTTCCTTAAAAATAACAAACTGAATAATTTGTTCACTTAAATTTAAATAATTTCACTTCTCTCCTTCCATAGAATAAATTATCCTCACGTAAGCTATCAATACGTCATGAAAATGTCTTTTGTCACCTGTCAAGTGATGCGAAATGTTATGACCTACTTTGTTTTATTTTCATACATCTTTTCGGCGCAGAAGCTAAGTTAAGCTTGCTTCAAAATATTTTAAATAAACATTATAATTTCTGATTTCTTAAAATAAGTTTTGAAATTTTTCTAAAAATCAATTATAGATTTTTAGAAAAATTTCAAACTGAGATTTTCATTTTTTTTTTATAAAATGGAAAAAAATGGTTGACATGATTGATTATCTGTTAATTTTGCTGACTAAAAAGAACAAGATTTTTAACAAAAATTTTGGACGTGTTAGGAACGATTAAAAAATGTAAAAAAAAATACCCCCCAAATACTTTGATCTTTCCTCTTAAATAACAAACATTTAGACGATAAAATTTTGTTTTCGTCAAGTTTGGCGTGTTTTTCATCATACTATGCTTCTTTTAGCGATCTCATGAAGGTACCTAATTTAACTGAAAAAAAAACTAAAAAAGAAAAGCTTAGTGTAGTTTAAAAATAAAATTAATTCTACTAAATTCCATAAAATCGTACAGAAGAAAAAAAAATATAAATTTATGTATATTGTTTAAAGGAGAAGACTAAATTTATTTTTAAATATACCAATGTCTTGATTATTGCACGGCTCATGTCCCATATTTATTATTTTCAGGTTTTAGCGCGCTTTTTAAGTAAGGGGTATGAATGATTGTACATTTTTTTATTCTGACTTTTCTCCCACAGTCTACCGCGCGTAAACAAACATTTTTCACTAAGAAGGGTAAATATTACTTTTATTACAAAATCCAGTTAATTAATCTTTAAATTTACTAAATGACTTCGAAACATATCTCTATGATAAATACTGGATTTTTAAGAGAATTTTTTTAATATATATTTTGCACCTAATGACGCAAAATGAGTGATGAAAAATTTGCCAATATTTTAAAAATGCTTTAAAAACACCGTCGGGCTATCTTTCAAATAAAAGCAAAATTTAAGTTTAAAAGAAGGTATTATTTAAAATGCGTTTTTCTGCTTTTTTATGAATACAGTGCATAGCTGAACATCTCTTCTTGTTTTAAACAAATATCTAACAATATAAAACCACCACCTTAAATTTATTTTTATTTTTTACGACTCCAACTGAAGAAACGAAAAAAAAAAGAGAGACGTTATCGTTTCTTTTTTATTGCTTTTCTGAAAAAAATATTCATTCTTCCACTTACCTTTCAGACCAGAAAATGCAATGAGAAAACGAAACAGGATGAATTCTTTGAGCCCAAATGATTTTCTGTGAATTTCTCCAATTTTTGTATTGTTCGTTCATTTCTTATTAATGTCGAAATTGAAACGAATGACAAGGAAAAAAAAAAAGAGAAATGGAAAAACTCGATGCAAACATAAAAGTACTTTTGAGAAAATATTTCGATTGATATTTTTAAACAAAAGCAATTAATCGGTGTTAAACACGATTTGGTTCCTTATGTTTAAATAAAATCCTCAGATTTGTAGACATTTTTTTTAATTTTTTACTGAGCAAAATTATTCAAAAATAGATGCCTTGACGTTTCTCCACATTTCTCCACAATATGGGAGATTGAGTATATGATTTACATGTCATTTTTCATAAAGGAGATGTTATATTAAAATTAAATGCAAATATTACTGAAATCAAATTATTAGTGATAAACAGCAACAACTAAAATTTGAAAATAAATACAAATTTATAGACATGACATAATTCCAACTTCAATAAATCAACGTTTTTTTTTCAGCAATAAACATCAGCTTGAGATCTTTCTTGTTAAAAAGTTGTTTATTTTAAACACATTCAGCATCATGCATAAAAAATAGTGAATTTTATATAGTGTTTTTGAGAGTTAAGACCCCAGAATGACATCAAAATCAGCAAAACATTTTCATCATTTATTGTCAGTTGTGCTTAGTTTAATTTTTTTAACATAAATATTGGTAGAAAAAGCAAATGTTTAAGGGTCACAAAGTACTACCCGGTGTCCACAATCAGGTTCTCCACTCCCAGTGCTAAGTACACACCAGCCCTGATCATTGCTAACAATGGTAAAAATAAAAATAAACATTACAAATAGTGCAAAACAAAAAGAAAGAACATTTGTACTTTTCTTTTTCATCATCTCCAAAAAATAAATTTATATTTTTAAGTATTTTTACTTTTCCATGATTTAGCAAATTGAATAAGAATCAATTATTTCATGTATAGAATTTATTCTTTTAAAGCTTAAAGGCATAGAAATTTTGGAATTGAGCTTTCAATAATGGATATATATTTTAGATATCTACTTTAAAAATTCAATTTAAATTAATAAAATAATTTTAAAAAAAATTTAAACTCTCGAGTCTTTTGAACAGCAGTAGAGGATTATCCCTGTTTAGGATTTTGGGATTTCATTCGCTTTCACTCACAATAATCCCTTGCATCTTAGTGGCATTATTGCTTTGCTAGAGGTGAACTGATTAAAGAAAAAAAAGATGAACTTACAAAGCTTTAAACTTATGAAGCATTTATTAAACTAATATTCAATAACTGAAATAATAAACACAGTAAAAAATAAAATAATTTTTACAATTATTCTGCCATTGACTTGTTGGTTTCCTTTTATCAAACTTTTAGGCATATAACAAATCATACTAAATTATATTTGTGAAAAAACCAACTCAAAATGTTGAATAATTTATCTAAATACAAATTAGCAACAATTCATAAGCAATCATCACATCTTAAATAAATCAACAAACCATGTTTTGCATCAATTTTTAATGTGAACATAGAATTTATTCCTGATAAAATGTCAAATAATGTAGTATACACCAATATGTACATCCCTTTCAGTTTCTTGATGGAAAATTAAATTTGTACTTAAAAAAAGTCAAATCTGGTTTTCTTTGCTATCAGTATCAGTTTGTTATAATTATTCTCAGATGGTTTCAGAGGCACAGACTGTAACAGACGCAGAAAGGACCAGTATGTGTGTTCTCATGCTGAGATTGATTTGTTTTCAATGGCTTATCAACTGTTCACAGGTTATTTAAAGCAAGAAAGCATTTTAGATTGTAAGAATTTGGGTGATAATAATGGTTTTAATGATACAAGTCCTACTAATTAACCCATAGCTGGGGGAGGGAGAAGATGTGAATCAATATCATTCCAAGGGTATTTGCATGTATGTGAATATAACCCAGCTAGAACTGGAATTTAATTTCCAAATCCAAGATGCTATCCATTATATCAGTTGCACATCCAAGCTTACATTCTCAGGTTTAGAGACTTTACTACTTTTGAATGGAGTGAAGTGGGGAGATCAATGAACAGTGCAAATGATTTTATGAAAAACAGATAACATTTACCTAGAACTACCCTAATGTGATCAAAGCATCTGACTAGGATTTGTCTTCAATTAAGAATAATTTTCACAGCTATCCAAATGGAATGAAATTTACAGATTCATTCATTCAAATTCCAGAATCTGGTAACAGCAGTAGTAGGGTTAAAATTATGAGAATAATTTTTATCATTTTTTAATACCTAGTGTTGTAAGCTTGGATGTGTGGGTGGTGTAATAGATAATAGCAGGGAATTGTTAACTGAAGAGCTGAGTTCTAATTACAGTTGGGTTTGTTATATTCACTTACATGCAAATGTCCTTGGTAAAGGCATGAATCCATTTCTTCTCATTTTGTATCACTAGATCATTATTATCTCAGAAAAAAAAAATTTGTAAAATCTAAAAATATTTTCTGGCTTTAAATAACCTTCAGTGTTGATAAGCCATAGAAAATGAATCAATTTCTTTATTTAAGTATTCATTTATTTAGAAACATTTATTAACTAACCTTAAACAACATTAAATCATTACATTACTCATACAAATTGTGTATTCCTTATAAAAACCTGTAATCAAAATTTGGATTTGAAGTTACATAAAATGTCTGAAAATTTCAAGTTAGTAGTTTGGTATAGTTCAGCTTTTTATATAGCACAAGGTGGGGGTCTATCCAATAGCCATTCAGGGTATTACAAGGAGTGGGTAAAGATGCAGATGTTATCATTATATACTTAATGAATGACCCCCTTACAGTATGTTTCTGTCACACTTTTCTTCTCTGATTAATGACCCACAAATATATATACCTGTTAGGATGTTCAATTCTAACGTCACTGATGCTACCTGTTGGCCTGTACTTTTCACTCAAATTCATGCATTGTCTTCTTACAGTTGATGCATTATTCATGTATCTTTTTTTATGCAAAACAGAATTATCATCATGGATTTTACAAGAGAAGGAATCAATACCCGGTGATGGTTAGAATGGGAATTAACTTGAGAAGTCAATAAGAAAAGCCAAACTCAGTAATTTAGATTTTACTGGCACCCCAGAAGTAATCTTGTATGTTTTTTTGTTTTTTTAATGGGCTGTTGGAGAAAGAAAAAGCCTTTCATTATAATAAACTGAATTAGCACCTGGAATTGTCAGGGTTTGAACTCAATAGGGTTTTAAATTGCAGGATTGAGTAAAATAATGAACATCTACCCTGCTTGATCGACTCAGCACTTATAAAGGACTTACAGCCATATCACATTGAAACACTGGTTCCTGTATGATCACTGAAGTTAAGCAATGTCAAGCCTGATAAGTACGTAAATGAGTGACCACTTGGAAATACCAGGTTCTGTAAGCTTGGGTGGTGCAATGGATAATGGTTTGGAATTGTTATTCAAAGAGCTTTGTTCCAATTCCAGTTGCATTTGTTATATTTACTTATGGGCAAATACTCTCGAGAAAGGTATAAATCCACTTCTTCTCCTCCCAGCTATGGATTAATTAGTAAGACTACTATCACTAAATGATTATTATCTCCAAATATTCTTACAATCTAAAAATTATTTTCTGGTGTTAGATAACCTACAAAGGGTTGATAAGCCATAGAAAATGAATGAATCAATCGGCATTATAAAAATGACAAATGAAATAAACCAGCTGGCCAATACTAGGTTAGATTATATCCAAAATTGAGTTACTTTTTTCTTACTTTTCATGACTACTTCTTCATTGTTTATCTATAAGGCAAACATTCAGTATATTACCAGAGGATGACATCACAAAAACATTTTCCAAACCCTGTTACAGATTTACTGACATCGGTGTTTTTCAATCTCAGCAAAATTTCTATTTAGCTATTCATATCTTGTCATTATTTATTTCTGATAATTTTGCTTAGTCTTCTATAAACAGTGCCTTTTATTTTTAGAATTATCTCTTGTCTCTCCTGCATTGCATGGAGAACTTCACTTGTCATCCACTTGTCTTTCATTCCTCAAGGTGATTTGTTTGCTGCAGTCATTTCTACATTCCTTCATGCATTCCATTTTGAATTCCTGATATGTTCCAAAACTTCATACTTTTTAATTGCGATTATATAAGATTGCTTGCAAATAGAATCCCTGTCCATTTTTTATATTGCAGTTGAGATATTGTTTTGAGTTTCTTTAATTTTTGTAATCATACCATTTGTTTTTATATTATAAGATTATCCCTGCAGTGAGTGCTTCAGCAAGCTTTTGAGTGAAAAACATTGAGGTTCTAAAGAGGTTCTATTTGATGAATATATGTAGAGAAGTAAGATTTATTACTGAGAGGGATATATTAAATGGAACTATTTCTAAAGGGCATAAATAGTTTAAAGATATCTCAATGTGTAATGTTATATGGGAATCTATATTGTCAGCCATTCCAAAACAAAGAAATTTGTCATTTGTCATCAGCTTGTTACATATTCTTAGCACCTTTATTTTCTATGGGCAAAGAAGTAAATATTTTTTAAGAAAATTAAACTGAGTAAATTTTCAATAAGAATATAAGAAAATTGGTGAAATGTGTTATTAAAATCGGAAAATAATTCTAATGAAATGATACAAAAAACAGAAGCAAATAATAATTAAGATATTTACACAGTATAGTGTAAACTTGTCTAACAAGTATTTATAATCTCAAGTATATAATTTTTATAAACATAAAATGAGAATTGACAAGTTCAAATGAGAATTGACAAATTAGTATTACATTTTGAACTTTCATCCTGAACTACTACCACTCACATGAACCAGTCCATAGCAGACACTAATTCCAGTGGGATTGACCCCAACAAGCACCTGTGCCCAGTGAAGGAAACCATCATTTTCAGATAACATCCATAACAAAGACCACAATCTTGTGTCTGCTCAGATTGGCAGAAAACTGGGAGCTGAAACAAGTGAATTTCCTAGAAATTGTTGCCACAACACTGGAAACCTCCAAGCAGAGCATTCTCTTTGCAATTCACTATTCCTTGGGAGAACAGAACTGAGGCAAATGGAAAGAAAAAAGCTAAAGATGCCTAAGAAAGAATTCAAAAACACTGAATGACAGGTAAGTTGTAAATATACTGAAAAGAAGTCACCTTCTAAAAATATAGTTTTTGTAAGGAGAACAGACAAAAATTCTGGTCATTAATAGCCCATAAAAATGCCTTTTGTTAGTTGGGATTGAAAAATTGAATTTATAAGAAAATATTTCCATTAAAAAAGACCCAAAATTTCTTTTTTTATTTTTTAATAAAGTTCATTTCAAGCAAGGCAGTAAAGCCACTAAGACACAAGGGGGTTACTAAGTGTGGAAGAATTAGAAAACAGAAACATTACCAAGGAGTAAGAACAAAAGAAGAGTAATCAGGAGGAGAGTAGATAGTGAGTGACATTGCATTTTTTTAAGATTAAAGTTAACTGGAAAGCATGGAGCCAGAAGGAAGTTCCACAAGTGAGAAGTGCGAGAAAAGAAACTGTTAGCATAGAACTTACGTTTACATATAACCAACTCAACTGTAAACTGGTGAGACCACATTGCCAGTCTTGTCAGTTAAGGTAGTTGTGATATATACTTTGTGATCTTGTCTTTTTTGATTCATGACTGACTAGGCAGAAGATTTTCCCAAAGTTTCTTTCTGCAACATACTGGTTTGTTCTACTATTTAAACCATAGTGGGGAGGGAGAAATAATGGACTCATGCCTTTCCCAAGGGTATTTGAGTATAAGTGAATATAACAAACCCGACTGAAATTTGAACCTGGCACTCCAATTTCCCATTCAAAGCTGATATCCATTACACCAGAATGCACATCTGGTACTGTGCTTAAATTCATAAAGTCTAGGTACTTATAGCAAAGAGCTCATCCAAACAATCACAGTGAAAGTATTTGTAAAAAAGGCAAAAGAGGCAACTTTATTGTAGTGGGAAAGTGACTGAAGTCAAGATGCCAGATTTCTGATTCTTCTTTAGATATTATCAATGATTTCTAGATATATAGCAGGAGTACTAAACGAGATATGGCGGCAATATTCTTAGCATGGACAAATGGTAGATTTATACCTAAGTAAGATACTGGAGAGAAAAACTGTCTAGCATGACAGAGTGAAAGAAATTTCTTAGCAGCTGACCTAGCGATAAATTCAATATAGTCTTTCTACTTCATGTCAGCTGTGAATGTTAGCCCAAGAAGGCTCAACGAGTCACTCTCTTGGAAGTTAGCATCAGCCATGCTGATTGAAGGCAGAATGGGGTCTCTCAGATAATAAAGAGCAGTTTAGTTTTGGAGGTGTTAAAATTAACAATCCATCCTTTGCCCCAGTTAACAACAGACTGAAGTTTATTTATGGCATCAGCTGCCAATTTAACCTTATTGAGCTTACTATAGAGACAAGAGTAAATGGTTGTATCATCAGTATAGATACCAAGTACTGATGCCATTGGGAAGGTCATTAATGAAAATTAAAAACAAAGTAAGAATGAGACTTTGGGGATATCTGAATCAGTAAAAATGGAAACAAAATTTATAAAAAGGTAAGAAATAAGATGGAAAATTAATACTGACATTAATTCTGAGAATTCAAACCACACAAGAGAGTGCTGAAAAATTCTTGCACATGGTTTTATTCAAATAATAATGTTTAAATATTTATTAATGCATTTGATAATTAATAAGTTACAATTTATTCATTGTAATATTTAAAGTCGACATGTAGACAACATAAAAATCAATGTAAAAATAAAAAAAAGCTACACTTAAAAAATGTTACAGCACTAGTGAAATTTTGAAAATATATAAAACTTCTGAAAATAAAATCAAACAGTAAGACTTCATTCCACCAAATAATGAAAGAAATAAACAATATGGAAAATTAAATTGAAATTCTAGCTGAGATAGTTTGTGTACACTTCATATTGATATCACAAATATTTTAACCCATTTCATTAAAAGACCCTAAAAAGGAACATCTCTAATACTTTGTTTATATGAAATAAATCAAAATTCATATTTATGATTCGTGAAAATATAGACGAATTTATTTCATTTATATTCATAAATACATCCTAAGATTTTGATACACTGACTTGTCTAATTTGTTTGAGTTGTTGTGCTTTCAATGTAAATTTGAATTACAAGTCAGATTCTTACATATTATTTGTGATTTCATGTTTTTTCTTTATTGTATTCTGAGAAAATGTAAATCCAAAATTTGACATTATGTAAAAAAATTTTCATATTAAAATGTTACAACAAACATGAAACTTTAAAATGTTCCAAATGTATAAAACTTCACTGAAGAAAGGCAGAGGGCACAACTGCCAAAATGTTGTGATAGCAACAAAGATGGGGATAATAGTCCAAATATAAATAGAGTAAATAAGAATTTTATTAAGAAAGCTCTATCAAAGATATATTGTGAAATCAGCTATCCAAATATTCTTTCACATTTATATAACTATCAGAAAAATATGTTTGAATTTCTTAATTTCTGATTGATGTTGATTGCATAATCTTTGGAATTTAAAAAGGGTCCCAGATCTGTAATCAAAAAATAAACCATGACAAAGAAACTGGTTTCAGTTCCACTATTTATTTTTTATTTAACAGATTTCTAGTTATTATGTGCAGAGCAAACAGTGTTGTTCATGATGATGGTCGTCTTTGAGTATAGAATCCAGAGGTTAGCAGTGAATATTCTGAAGACAGTAGGGAAGCGTATTTCAGGTTAGCAGTGGATATCCCGGTAAAAGTAGCAGAGCGTAGTTCATCCTTCTGTTTCTCTTTGCCTGACAAGCTGGAACTGGACATTCGGGTAGAGTAAACAAAATGGCTGCCTTTATACACGACGGATTGAATATTCTACGTCTTCTGATTAGTTAACCTTCTATTGGTGGACTATAAAGTGAGTCAAGTCATTTGGGCTAGCTCACTAGTTACATATACACAAAAAAAACTGCACCCCCCCATTTTTGGGTATATTATGGAATCTTCTTTCAAAATATTAGTAAAGTCAATATTAATATGGAACAAATACTTTAGTATTCAGAAAAATTCTTTTTTTTTTAGTATTCATAATGTAATAAAATTGTTTCTTTTATTTGTATTTTTAAAAAATTTTTTTTTATTTGTATTATTTTTTTTTTTTTATTAAAGTTAATATCCACAAAAATTAGACATATCATTTTGTCCACAGTTAAGTACTTCGAGTTAATAAACATTAACAACAATATTATAAGTTTGGGTTGTGATCACAACAAAAAAAAAGTGGAAAGAATTGTTATTTTACCCATAACTGGGACCCATTAAAACAGTCACTATCACTCCTGCTCAGAGTGATCCTGAGGGTCATTAGAAGAGGATTGGGCTAAAAGTAGGACTATTTACATTTATACCCCGAAACTAAGGACTCACATTCATACCAAAAACTGACGTTTCTTAAGACAATAACTAATGGATGCAGTTTACCCAGGACTAATAAGGACTTAAGAGGGACTTAATGGATGCAGTTTTACGTCTTGCCCAGGACTAATAAGGACCTTATAAGTCAGTACCAAATATGGCAGAAGTGAAAGCCCGTAATTTCAATTTCGTAATTGGTTTTGTAAATAAATCCGCCATATTATTTCCTGGTTGAACGCATTAAATTTGTACTGTTTTCTTTTGTACTTGGTCCCTAACAAATTGATATTTGATATCGATATGCTTTGATCTTTGATGTATTATTGGATTTCTGGCCAAAGCAATACTGGCCTGATTGTCGCAGTAAATAATTATTGGCTCGTTATTACCAGTGTTGTAATCGTTTTTATTAGTAATTTAAGAAAAATAGCCTCTTGTGTTGCTTTTGACAATGCAATATATTCAGCTTCACAAGTAGAAAGTGAAATCATTCCCTGTTTCTTCGATTTCCAGCTGATTATTGGGTTACCGTCTGCTAGCTTAAAGCAATAGCCTGTTATACTCTTACGATCTGGTGAGTTTGCCCAGTCAGCATCACAAAATCCTTCCAATTTCAATGGTTTATCTGATTGTCGAAATACTAGGCACCGACTCTTAGTTCCCTTTAGATAACGTAATACTTGCTTAGCTCTTGTTAAATGCACAGTCCCCGGTTTATTTAAGTTTTGGGACAAAACTTGTTCTTATTCACCACACCAGAACGGAGTCGCTGACGTAATTGGCGGACGCTTTTCGATATGGTTAGATGTTTTTAATAGAATCTAAGTTACCCAAAAATCTGTGGGTTTATGCATTAAATACAGCCGTATATATAAGAAACCGTTGCTATAGTAACATTAAAAAGACTTATACGAACTTCAAACCCAATGTGAGTGATATGCATATTTTTGGTACAGTTTGCTATACATATGTCGACCACAGGGCGAAACTAGATCCAAAAAGTGAAAGGGGCATATTTATTGGGTATGACAAGACAAGTCCAGCCTATATGATTTATAAACTAAAATGATAAGGAAGATCAGATGCGTCAGATTTACAGATTCCTTTGAGACAGGGGAGGAACCCGAAGAAAAGAACATGTGGGATCTTCCACAACAAACCAGCCTTACCTCTTTTTAGGAAATGCATTCTTCCTATCTGGTAAGTAACAGCCTACTTCCATACATTATAACAAGTATTCATTGGTCAATCACCTCCAATCTTGCTTGCTGATTGGTCAGTTCCGACCAATCAAACCGCCTGCACGCGACCAATCTGTTTTTCTCGCGTTCTCCGTTTGAGCCTCCCACGTGGTACACGACCATTTTATAAACCGAACGCGTGTGAACTCTGAGTAGTTTTTCTTTTCATTCACCTCTCTCGCACGTCTCATTCCTTGCTACCAAGTGCCAAGATGTAACCTTCAGGAACTCCCGTCTTAAGTCATTGCTGACCAGACGTTAAAGACAATTACCAACATTCACGAACTCTGAAATCACTTCTGAACTTTTACCTCACAATTCCAAACTTTCTTAATATGAACTCCGGTACAAATATTACCAAGTCAAAGGGACACGACTCTGTCCTACCTTTTCAGTTCGCATGCATGTACATCAAACATTAATAAATCTAATTGTTATGTTTTGGAATCATTCCGTTCAGTTTTGTATTTTATTCTATGTGCTATTTACGTCAAGTATAAATTGCATTGCGTTCACGCATTGTCCTTAATCTCATCTTTCTTAGCCAAAGTTAAATATTGGTAACTCTCTATCAACATATATTGATGACCGCGACGTTCGTCGTTCAACGTTCACAACAACAATGGTAATACAGCCATCACACATATTGGTGATTCCGTCGGGAACAAACAATTATGGTACTCTATCACTACAAACATTAACTGCGAGGAACTAGTCCAACCCGAACTAGTATGGCCTAATTATGGGCCTATAAGTAGAAAACCCGTTCAAAATCTACAATCAGAGGAAGGTGTTATACCAGATGATGCAGACGAGGAAAAATCAGACGCAAAACTTGAGTTAAAAGAAAATACAACTGATGAGGGGGGGGGGGACAAATTCCGCGTTATCCGACCAGAAATAGAAGAAAGCCAGACTATTTTGGAATGGGTCAATGTAAATATCTGTGACATTGACTGTTGCTATTCGGTACAATGTATCCCAAAGAACTATCAAGAAGCCACACATTCTGTCAATTCCGAACGGTGGATAGCTGCCATGCAAAAAGAAATTAAATCTTTAGTATCAAACGACACTTTTGAATTAAAAAGGGCCCCGGATCATAAAAATATTATCGGCAGCCGTTGGGTTTATACTGTGTAAATTGGTGAAATTGGACACGCTAAGTCGAAATAAACTCTGAACAAGATATCTGTTGCTTTTGGGATCCGACCCCGATTTCTATATTTCGTCATTTTCCCTTTAATACACGTGTCACAATATTGTAAGTCCTGTAGGGTTCAGCGTACCCGGATTAAAGGAGAATTTAATACGGGATACCCTGCCCACAAAATACAACGCAAATTTCAAGAAGAAACAACACGATAAGGAACGTTTATAAAAAATAGAACATTGTATGTTTATTATCTTGTGAATAGGGTAAAAAAGATTACTGTTTTAGTTCGTTTAAGCAAAAATGTGATTTTGATAAAAATGTCTGTGTTCGCTGTCTTTTAACAGAGTAGCAGAATAATGTCTGTTTCTTTTGTTTTTGTATAGTTGTAAAATGAAAAAGGGGCGAGCAATTTAAGTTGAAAAAAAAAAGTGTGAATAAGGAATAAAGATAAAAGGAAAATGTACTTATGAATTGTTTTGGAGTCAGTTGTAAATTTGTTGTTGTTGTTGTTGTTCCTTCCTACTCCACTTTTCGGGTTGAGTCAGTTGTGGAATTCACTGTCAATCCTCTGTGATCTTTTGCGCCCTTCTCTGACTGACTGACTGACTCGAAAACTCTGTATTTATTGTTGACTTTTTTTCACACTGGCTCGTTAACTTTTTTTGGTTTAGCAAATCGCCTCCTTTCATTGGTCAGAAAATTAATTTCACTTTATTGTGAAATCTGTTTTTGGTCGTTTTGATCCGATTTTGCGGGTTTGCAAATCTACTTTGTGTTTTTTTAGTCATTTGCTGGAATATAGGATTTGTATCCTATAAACCCCCTCCAGATTGATAAATAATGAAAATATTTTTCAATATCTAATATATGTTTTAAAATGAGTAGGCCAGTGTACGTGTCTACCCGATCTTGTGGTAATGTTTTTAGGTGTGTTTGGAGGTGTAGAAAATGTTTCACTTACGTTGGTATTTGACGCGGCTGTAGAATGTTCCGACGTACTTTCCTTTGTAGGTAAATCCAAGTACGCTGGTTTTAGTCTGTCTATAGAGACAGTGTCTTGCTTGCCTTTTGCTACAATTGTGAAATATTTGGGTTTTCTGTTGACTACTTGGAAAGGTCCCGTATAAGTAGGGCAAAGAGGCTTTTTTACTGTGTCGTTTCGTACGAAAACATATTCACAATTGTGGAGGTCTTTTGGAGTGTAAAGGTCTTTTGTTTGTGTTCTAGTGGGTGTGAAAACTAGGTCATTCATTCTTTGCTTAAATCTTTGTACAAAAGATGTAGTTGGTTGTAGTTGACTGGATTTATCACATAACTGTCCTGGTAACGCCAAAGACGTTCTCAAAACCATTTCGGATGCTGTACATCCTAAAACTTCTTTGATTACATTTCGAATGGATAGTAATATTAGCGAAGATTTTCTAACCACGTCTTAGAATCATTATTCGCAGTTAATGCTGTCTTAAGTTGCCTGTGGAAACGTTCAATTAAGCCATTGGCACATGGGTGATAAGCCGTTGTTGTTATATGCTTAACTCCCAATAGTTTTGTCAACTCATCAAAGAGCGTAGATTGGAACTGAGAACCTCGGTCTGTAGTTATTACTGAGGGACAACCAAAAACGGCAATCCACTCATGTAATATACTTTTAGAGATCGTTTCTGCAGATATATCCCTTAGAGGAACAACGACAGGCCATCTTGTGAATCGGTCGATAATAGTGAGTAGGTAACTATGTCCGTTTACTTCTGGTAAGGGACCCACTATGTCCATGTGAAGATTCGTGAATCTACCATCTGGTTTTAGAAAATGCCCAGGAGGGGACTTAGTATGTCTGTTTACTTTGCTTTTTTGGCACTTTAAACAAGTTTGAGTCCAGCGTTTTATGTCAGTATGCATGTTTGGCCAGACAAAATGACTGCTAATCAACTTGTCAGTTGCTCGGTTTCCGGATGAGAGATTGTGAAAATGCAGAAATATCTTTTTTCTCAATGAAGGTGGAATATATGGTCTTGAATAACCAGTCCCAACGTCACAGAGTAGCGTTTTTTTGTTCCAAATGGGACGGGGTGTTCTTCAATTGTAAAGAAGTGTCCTCTTTTATTTTGTATAATGTGGTATCTTCCTTTTGTTCATCTGCAATGAGGTCGAAGGTAAGGGTTTCAGAATCGATGGATTGTATCGTGGAGCGCGAGAGTGTATCTGCCATGATATTGTCTGAACCTTTAATATAGCGGATATCCGATGTAAATTGGGATATGTAGTCCAGTTGTCGGGTATCTCTGGGTGTGTATTTATCTGTGTTCACGTGTAAAGCGTAAGTGAGGGGTTTGTGGTCTGTGAAAACAGTAAAGTTTCGTCCCTCGAGCAGATGTCGAAAATGCCTTATTGCTAAGTAAATAGCTAGTAACTCTCTCGAGAAGGTACTGTACTTCTGCTGTGCTTTGTTTAATTTGACCGAGAAAAAGGAGATTGGCTTTTCTGAACCATTTAGCTTCTGATGTAGAACTGCGTCAGTTGTCAATGTAAGTGTTGAATTAGCATCGTCACTGATGTAAGAGAGCTTGGTAAAATCTGCTAACGCTTTTTTAGCATTTTGAAATGCAGCTAACGCTTCTCCGTCAATCAGTATTTTTGCATTTTTCTTTTTCTGTTTTTGCAGCAAGTTTGTGAGTGGGGTCAAAATTCTGGAACAACCTGGAATAAATCTACGGTAGTAATTTATTAAACCGAGAAATCGTCTTAATTGACGCAGTGATGTAGGTTGCTGAAAGGTCTGTATTGCTGCTACTTTCTCTGGGACAGGTGTGATTCCGTTTTTGTCGATCACATGGCCCAAGAAATTTAACTTTGAAACAGCAAAATTGCATTTGTGGACATTTATCTTTAAGCCAAAATGTGCCAGTCTCTCGAAGACTTGTTGAATATGGTATAGGTGTTCTTTTCCATCACGACTGACGATAAGCACGTCATCGATATATGCAAAGGTAAAAGGCAATCCTCTCAAAACTTCATCAATGAGTTTTTGAAAGGTTTGGGCGGCATTACGTAACCCAAATGGCATCCTGGTGAATTCATAGAGTCCAAAAGGAGTGGTAATTGCAGTTTTCTTTATGTCTTCTTCTACTACTGGAATTTTGTAGTACGCCTTAACCAAATCGAATTTTGTAAAAACTGTGGTTCCATGCAAACCTATGGCGAAATCATGTAAGTGCGTTATAGGATATCTATCAGGAACAGTTTTTGCATTGAGATTCCTAAAATCCCCACAAGGTCGCCATGCGCCAGCTTCCGGTTTCGGAACCATATGTAGCGGAGAGGAGTATGGGCTATTTGAAGGACGTATGATGCCTAACTGCAACATATGTTGAAATTCGTCTTTTGCTATTTTATATTTGTCCGAATGTAATCTGCGTGGTGATGCATGTGTAGGTGGCCCAGCTGTGGTGATATAATGTTTAGCAGTATGACGGATTTCATCTGTATGTGTTAAAGGCGTGGTTAGTGTAGGAAATTTTTTTATCAGTTCATGTAGGCCATTAGCTGTTGGTATTGCTGAACTAATTCCTGTTGACTTGTAGATTGAGGTGATTCCCTTTGTTCTTAGGTTTGTGTTACTGTCAATGAGAGAGTGTGTAGCCATATTCACTGATAAATCGAAATGGGATAGGAAATCCGCACCTAGGATAGGTGTTTTCACATTTGCTTGTGTGAAAATCCATGGAAAAGATCTTCTTAGACCCAAATCGAGCGTTAGTGATATCTCACCGTATGTTTCTATCTTTGATCCATTTGCTGCCTGTAATGTGTATGTGGAGAATGTAGGCTTTTGTTTCGTATTTGGTGGGATAACACTGATCTGAGCGCCGGTGTCGACTAAAAATAAATATCCGTTACTTCTGTCCCGGATGTAAAATAGACGACTCTCTTGTTTTAATCCAGCAGCTAATGTCGTCTTTACTTGCTGCTGGCATAGTCGTTTCCCTGGTGTTGTGTAGAAATGTGAGAAGTTTTCGAATTGAAATTGCATGGTTCAGTGCACTTCCTTGCATTTCTTCCAAATTTATAATGATACCAACAGGTATCGTATGTAATTTGATCTCTGGAGAAAGAGTTCGATCTACTTCGACATCTCTGTGGTGAGTAGGATCTGTTTCTGAATGTTGGACGAGAACGCTGAGATTTCTGTGCTTGTATCAGACTTGTAAGCTGAGATTCGCCATTTGCTTATACAGTTGCGACAATTCAGATGACTTGTCTGGTAATGTTGCTGTATCTGTTGGTACATGTGATATGGCGTATACATTTTTGTCTTGGTTGTTGTCATGTATTTTGTCTGCTATTTCTGCTATTTTCTCCAGCTGTAAATCGTCGGGGAGTGATGCGAGTATCTGTGTTGTATGTGTTTGTAGTTTATCCATCCACAGTTTCTTTAACACCACTTCGGACATGGTGTTGTCTCCTAATAAGGATCGCATTTTTCTTAAAAGCTGTGACGGTTTCATATATCCCTGGTTCACATTATTGAATAAGTCGTGTAACCTTCTTTCCTCCGATTTACCGACACGTCTAATAATTGCAGCTTTCAACGTGTCATAAGGTTTTTCTTCCGGCATGCCATTAAGTAGATCCACTACCTCGGATGCTACATCTGCGGGAAGTTTTTCGACAACGTAGGCATATTTTGAACTTTGCGATGTAATTTTCTTTGCGTTGAAAATTGCATTTAACTGTGCAAACCAAATTTGTACGTTAGTTGGGTTGTAAGTTGGTAAGTTAATTGTTATAGCGGCTTCCATAGGTTCCGTAGTGTGTATATCCATTTTCTATGTGTCTTGATGATTATGGTTATATATTAAAAAATGTGTTACTTATTTTGTTGAGGTTTTTTTTTCAGTTGGAAATTTGGGAGTTCATTTCACGTCGATTGGTCACCACTTGTGGGGTTCAGCGTACCCGGATTAAAGGAGAATTTAATACGGGACACCCTGCCCACAAAATACAACGCAAATTTCAAGAAGAAACAACACGATAAGGAACGTTTATAAAAATAGAACATTGTATGTTTATTATCTTGTGAATAGGGTAAAAAAGATTACTGTTTTAGTTCGTTTAAGCAAAAATGTGATTTTGATAAAAATGTCTGTGTTCGCTGTCTTTTAACAGAGTAGCAGAATAATGTCTGTTTCTTTTGTTTTGTATAGTTGTAAAATGAAAAAGGGGCGAGCAATTTAAGTTGAAAAAAAAGTGTGAATAAGGAATAAAGATAAAAGGAAAATGTACTTATGAATTGTTTTGGAGTCAGTTGTAAATTTGTTGTTGTTGTTGTTGTTGTTCCTTCCTACTCCACTTTTCGGGTTGAGTCAGTTGTGGAATTCACTGTCAATCCTCTGTGATCTTTTGCGCCCTTCTCTGACTGACTGACTGACTCGAAAACTCTGTATTTATTGTTGACTTTTTTTTCACACTGGCTCGTTAACTTTTTTTTGGTTTAGCAAATCGCCTCCTTTCATTGGTCAGAAAATTAATTTCACACCTTATTGTGAAATCTGTTTTTGGTAGTTTTGATCCGATTTTGCGGGTTTGCAAATCTACTTTGTGTTTTTTAGTCATTTGCTGGAATATAGAATTTGTATCCTATAGTCCTTTGGAAGTGTAATTTTCATTCCAGTGACGTGTTCTTGTAATCTTTAACATCCGAATTATTACAGTGACCTAATATTTTATGCCAAGTCCTTAAGTCGTGCGTGGCTGTCTTCGCAGACTTAATACTTTTCAAATAATACAAACGTCCATTTTGCTGTATATTAAATTCAGTTCCGTCTGGATATATTAACTTTGAATTGTCTCGGTGTAAATTGACTTTAACGCCAGTTTTAACTGCAGACTGAACCGAAAAAATATTTTGTTTAAATTTAGGAATATATAAAGCCATTTTTAATGAACATTTACAACTATTTCCTTTAGTATCTCCTAGATAAATATAGGCATCGCCTCTTTTTAAAACTAAATTATTAGCTCTGGTGCCGTCAGCTAACTCGATAAAATGTGAGTCAGGCTCAAAACTGGAGTCAAAATTAATAAATTTTGTTTCATCTGTAATTACATGATTTGTCGCACCCGTATCGACTAGGTAAGAATTATAACTATTGGTTACAGTACCCAATCCAAACGAAAAGGCATATGTTCGCCCATTTGAAAAAGTTTTTACATTTTTACAAAAATCATTCCTTGTATAAAATTGACATTTTGCACGGACATGGCCGACTTTACCACAACGAAAACAAACGATATTTCTTTTAGTATTGTTATTTCTATTATAGTTCTTGTAATAATTGTTTTTAAGCCCCTTGTTCTTAATATCATAATTCCTAGTCTGATCGATTTGAGGGACTGGTTTTCTGAATTTTTTAAATGACGTTCTCAGTTGCATTACGTTATTGCCTTGATTTTGGGGGATACACATTTTTCAGTTTCTTCATAGCTACGTAACGCCATTTTAAACTCAGTGAAAGTTAATTGTTTATCTTTTTGAGTTATAACTGTCGTGAATGGTTTGAATGTCGGTGGCAAACCCTTTAAGACCATGGCTATTAGCAGCCCATCTGAGAGAGTCTCACCTGCAATTTTTAAGGCATTTGTGACATTCTCATCTCGTATAATATAATCTGTTACAGATTCATTTTCTCGTCTCTTTAACGCGGTTAGTTCAGTATATAAAGCAATAATTTTAGGCTTACCTTTTGACAAGTAGTGTTCACGCAAAATTTGTAGGGCTCGCCGTCCATTGTCCTTGGCCTCTCTCATTATTAAAGACAAAATCCGGTCATCCAGGAATTGTATTAATTCGGCGAACACGGTTGCATTTTTTTCCATAAAATCATCATCCCGCTTTTGGTCCTCTTCGCAAAGGATGATGTTATGGAGTTTTTGTATTCTGAGGTAGCCTAAGAATTTCGTCTCCCATAATTCATATCTCGATTCATTCCGTCAAAATATAGTCGTGGTCTGGGCTCATAACCAATGTTATTCATGATGACGGTCGTCTTTGAGTATAGAATCCAGAGGTTAGCAGTGAATATTTCGAAGACAGTAGAGAAGCGTATTTTAGGTTAGCAGTGGATATCCCGGTAAAAGTAGCAGAGTATAGTTCGTCCTTCTGTTTCTCTTCGCCGGACAAGCTGGAACTGGACATTCGGGTAGAGTAAACAAAATGGCCGCCTTTATACACGACGGATTGAATATTCTACGTCTTCTGATTGGTTAACCTTCTATTGGTGGACTATATAAATCAAGGCATTTGGGCTAGCTCACTAGTTACATATACACAAAAAACTGCAACAAACAGTTCCTAAAATTTATTATCAGAAGTTAAACTTCAATTGATGCCAGTTTTAAACAACATTTACTAAATATAAGAGGATTTGTTAAGGAAGTTCTATCAAAGATATACTGTGAAGTTTTCTTACAGTGAAGTCAACCATCCAAATATTCTTCCAAGAACTAAAACAATTGTTATTTGATGTATAAATTTAAAGATTCTACTCAAAACTTCTTTTAAGTGTTTCCAACTGATATTTCAATGCTCATATCTTGTCAGTATATTATGATAACAAACGGTTGAAGAATTTTAATATCCTTGAATAATCTATACTCTAAAAGTAAATGGAAAGTGATAAAGAAATGAAATAGGTTACAATCAGACTAAAATTAACAATTGTAAAGGTTTCATTACACCAAAAATTGGGGGTTGTGAACTAACAGTAAACAATATGGAGAATTGAATCAATTCAATTGAATTCAAATTCTGTCCAAGATAGGTTCTATTCACTTTGCATTAATATCTTAAATGTGTTGAGACATTTTATTAAAAGGAATGTTCATCAGAAAATATTTTGTTTTCTTACACCAAATATAGAAGGTCTTCATGGCTTAACATTGAACAATATGGAAAATTGAATCAGTGAACAGAGTTGAAATTCTGACTGAGATAGTTTCTATTCACTTTACATTAATATCTCAAATGTATTAAGACATTTTAAGACACTTTAAAAAAATTTTCCTCAAGAAATATTTTGTTTATTTAATTATTTATGAAAAGGAAATTTCATAATTTTTTTGTATGAAATAATTGAAAATTTGGATTTATCTGATTCATGAAATTATAGGCGATTTTATTTCATTCATGCATAAAAAAATACATTCCAAAATTTTCATACATTGACTCGTCTTTTCTGCATACATTTTTGACTGATCTGCAGGAAATAAATATTATGGATATTTGCGATTATATTTTAAATACAAATTTCAATGAAAATATAGTTTCATACATTTCCGTTTTGATTTCACATATATTGTGAAAATATTCATTCTCAAATGTGACAACAATATGGTTTGGATGCTAGTTATGTTCATTTTAATGAGAGATTTGTAGAAAATCTCAGTTTACTAAGGATTAGAAACCTGGTATGTTTGTATGTGCCTGTTCAGCTAAGAATTTCTGTGAAATTCAGATACACACAATGCACAAGCATATAATTTTTCTCCACTGTAAGTTCGGATATGGAACACTAAATTTGATTTCACTGAAAATGCAGATCTATAAACTTCAAAGGAATAAGGTTTCTTTCTCTCCAGTGTGGGTTCGCATATGACACACTTAACATGACTTTTCTAGAAATGCAGATCCACATACAAGGATAAGGTTTCTCTCTAGTGTGTATTCACAAATGGTGCACCAAATATACCTTCCGTGAAAATGAAGATCCACAAACTTGGCAAGAATATGGTTTCTCTCCAGTGTGCATTAGCAGATGACACACCAAATGTGACTTGACTGAAAATGCAGATCCACAAAATTCACAAAACTATGGTTTCTCTCCAGTGTGTATATATATATAACAAACCAAAATTGCATTCCTTGAAAATGCATATCCACAAACTTTACAAGAATATGGCTTCTCTTCAGTGTGTGCTCACATATGGCACTGCAAATGTGACTTGTCTGAAAATTAAGATCCACAAACTTCACAATAATATGGTTTCTTTTCAGTTTGTCTTTCCATATGGTATACTAAATCTGACTTCACAACATAAATTTACAAACTTCACAAGAATATGTCTTCTCAATTATTTACTAAGAGCCGCTCAAGGTGTTGTTTTATTAGCATAAGAAAGCACAAGTTTTTTTAAGTATAGAGTTGAAGTAGACTTTAGAAGTAACTGGAAATCTAGTTCTAAACAGAAAACAAAAGATAAAACTTTGCTCCTGTTCAAAAGAGTGAGAGGTAAAGACAAACCACACATTTCAAAGCACATGATTTCTTGCCCATAAATATTCAATGTGATGCTTTCCAAAATGTAGACACACATCTTTTCCAGGATAATTGTAGTATATATTTGTCTGTTCTTGATGGAAAAATTATAAAAAATTTATGTATTTGATGATTTTTATATAGCCAATACATCTGTGAAGAAAAGCTATATTAACAATGACAGTGAATCAGATGTAAGATCAGTTTATATTGTGATAAAGACATTATATATAGAGGCTAGTTTTGAGCAGTACTGGAACACAATATTTCAGCAGCTAGTCAAGATGAAATACACTGCAGTTAAGTGACAGTGAAAAGTGAGTGAATAATTGTCTAATGATTTCTGTCTGCACAAAAGCGTAGAAGAATAAATGGAAAAGTTTTCATATCTATAAATAATTTTTTTCTATTTCTTTTGATATTAATACAGTTGAAGATGTTTTTTTTTCTAATTTTATGCTGCAATAATGAACTGCTGACAAGTTTAAGAACATTCTTCAAAGATGCATAGTTAGAGCATAAATTAACCAAATATTTTAGCAGCATGGAGTAACATGTTCCACACATACAACTAAACCAAAAATGACTACTAATGATGGCAGACAAGTACCCATGGATGCAAAAGAAGCAAGCCTAAAATGCTATTCTTGCTAAAGTCTACTTTAACATTTCACTAAAGGAATAATGTTCCTTCATTTTTCATGAAATACAATGTGATTCACAGCAGAGAATTTACTGTCACAACTTAGTGAATCCAAATAATTTGGGCACCTTGACATGGTGTAATGGTTAGCAAGTTTGTCTTGCTAAAACAATTACAGTTGTGAGATCGATCCTCATATTTTCGTCCTTGTGCCACACCTAGGCTATGCTTTGAAAATCACTATTCCTGTAAAAAAAAAAATTGTTATAACTCCATCAAGCTATTTTTTTCATTCTGTAATTTTTCATCTTTAAAATAATCTGACTTTTACATGAAAGGTTTTAATTAAAAAAAGAAAGAAAAAAGCTTCTCAAAATAGTTACAAAAAATGAAATGTATATCATTTCAAATCACACCTGAATTTATTTTCAATCATTTTGCTAGCAACAAAGAGAAAAAAATAGAGACAAAAACTAAAAATAAAGAAACAAAAAATAAATCGTTATTTACCGGCTTCAGTAAATAGTGATTTCTTTTCCTATTTTTTTTTAATTTATTAATCAAATTTGTCTTACTTTCCAGACCAGAAAATTTTGTTCAATGTTGTTTTGTAAAATTTGCATTTCATATTATTATTTTTTTATTTCATTTTAATAAATTTTTTTTTTAAATTTCACCCTGAAGTAAGAATTTTGTATTTTTTTATTTGTGAATAATGTCAAAGTTGAAATGAATGACACAAAGAAATTAAAAAATGGAAATACATGACACAAACATGAAATTAATTTTTTGATAAAACATTTCAATTGATAATGCATGACATAAGAATTTAAGTGGTTTTAGACAAGATTTGGTCCATTGTAGGCACTAGCTAGGACTTAGTTTAAAAAAAAATGAAAATATATTTTAAATAATTTAAATATCTTCTTTGAAGTTAAATTTTGGTTTAATTTTAAAGATAATAAATTATTTTATTTAAATTGTGATTTTAAACTTTTTTTAAAGGAACAAAGTAAAAAGAAACCAACTTCCACTCAGATCAGTTAGCTAATTTGAAGAATACTAACAAGAGAAATTAAAGCACGTACTTTGAAAATCTATGTAAAATCCAATCTCTAGCCCTGACATTTATTTCTAAGATAAATAATAAATTTATGTATTAACTATTTTTTCAATAATATTACTTACATTTTGCTTAAGACATAACAAAAAACATATTTTCTTCAGCAGGATGTTCTCGCAAAGAAGAGCAAACAGTAATTGTCATAACACTCTGTCCCTACTTTCAAAAATTGCACTATGAATCAAATCAAATAATATAAAAATTCATATAAAAGATGTAAAATTATATGATAATTTAAAAGGTAAACAAAAATAAAACCAAACAGTTTATAAATATTGCATGTATAAAATTTGATGTCTTAAAAAAAAATGCCAAAATGAAAACTTTTATAAAAATTTGTTTTTTAAAAAATTTATAAAAAAAAGAGACTCAAGTCTGATGGTTTCAAAAGCTGTCAAATTTGCAAACAGGTTTGGTTTAAAGAGATACATTTTGTGATTTTTTAACCAATTCAGAAAGTTACACTCCCATAATTGTGATTCAATTTAAAAAGCCAATTCATTCAATTTGGTTTATCTGACAGACAGAAGGCTTTATTTATATTATTCAGACTATTGTCCTCATCTTTGTCACCATATTTATCACAACGTTTCGGCCGTTGTACGCTCCGGCCTTCTTCAGGTGGTTGGAATTTCGAACTGAACTCTTTATTTCGCTCTAGTTCCATGTGCCATGTTTGATGGATGTCAGTTATCAGCTATCTCCTGTTAATTTTCCCTCTGAAAGTTCTCCACTGCCTTAACCTTAACCAGGTATTGAACTCACACTCTTTGTCACTGAATCTAACCAACGCCTTTATCCACTGTGCCAAGTGTCCTTGAGGACATCTGTAGATGAATTTCTGGGTATTATAAACCTAATGTCTTCAGCAACCATTTTTACCAGTGCTCATATTGCCTGTCTCTCCTTTATATTCATTTCCACAGCTGCATAAATGTGCCCAAAATTAATGTTTTTATTTTCAGTAAGTTTCAGAATTTTCTTCAGTTCATGACCATGTGAAACAAAAATATTGAAGAGATTTAAATTATAACCGAAAATTGTTTAAATGAAAAAAAAAAAATGTCTGAGGTATAATGAAACTAAAAGAGAAATTTACTTTTATCCTTTAAATTCTTGGCTATCAGAAAGGAAAATAAGAGCAAAATGCGCTGAAAATGCATATCAGTTATACATCAGGAACAAACTAAACTTTACAGCAGAAGAGTGTGTGTCAAGAAGCACAACACAGAATTTGATTTTTAATTTTCATTCTTCTGTAGAATGGAAATATTGAAAGAGTTGTAAAATGAAAAATAAAAATCTTAAATGTTAAACTTTGCATTTTTTTTATTCTTCAAACACATCTTTCTCTTAAAGTTTTTTGGTAACAACCAATGTTTTTTTTTAAATTCTACTGTAAAAATACAAGTCAATTTTTCCCAAAGGAATATACATCAGATATTTTTCTTTCTTGTGTAAAAGAAAAATATACTATATATTTCATTAAAACTGGGTATAATTACTGAGTTTTCACAATGTCTTTTTTTAAAGATTTTGGACCATATTTTTAATGTGTTAACGCTTGATACAATTTATCTTTTTTATAATATAGCCATTGAGGGGGATAGGGGCCTTTATGGAAATGTAAAAATTAGGACTGTGTAAAACAAATATCACCCACAATTCACTGTGAAAGAAATGACTACTGTGATAAAACAATTGGTTAGTGCTTGGTGGAATCTTAGCCCCACTTCAGTAATCAAGCATTATTTTTTAATGTTCCTTCAGTTTTTCTTGATTCTACATTAAGTAAAAATTTGGTATGATAAATCTAACCATAATTTTAAATTAAAGAATGCAGTTTTAGTTAAAGTAGGATAATTTTGTTTTACAAAGGCAAAAATGTATAGAAAGTGCACTGATTTCTGAGCCTCCCATTTTTTCTTTTTTTTTTAAAAAAAAGCAAAATCACCCCAAGCAAAGTAGTAATGCCACTAAAACACAAGGGGGCTACAGGTTTATGAATTTAAGTGCAGTACTAGATTGGCAGCAAGGTCTCTTTTTTTCCAGTTGAAGTAACTAGATGTTCTATGCTAACAATTTATTCTCTTGCACTTCTCACTTGTGGAACTCTTCTGGTCTTTCACTTTCCAGTCAATTTTGATATTTGAAAATTTAAATGCAATATCAATTGTTATCTTGTGAATTCCTGTTTTTTTGTTCCTTCTCCTTAATGTTTTCTTTTTCTTATATTCTTTCACACTCAGTAGCCCCTGGCATCTTAGTGGTATTATTGCTTTGCTTTTAGTGAAATGAGAAAAAAAAATCTAAAAGGGGATTCTTGTTTTATTCAGATTAAAATTAACAACTGAACAATTTTCCTTTTACACTAAATATTAGGAGGGTCTCATTACAAATGACAGTAAACACTTGATTCAATGAATATTTCAAATTCTGGTTCAACATTTGCATTCATCTAGTGCTAAATATCTCAAAAGATAGTAATTAAAAAGCCTTAAAAGTCATTAAGAGTTAATAAAAGTCATTGAAAACTTATTAAAAGGCCTTGAAAGGGAATATTTCTATTTTGTTTATGAACAAAACCAAATTAATACTTACCTGATTCTTGAAAATGTAGATGATTTTATTTCATTCAAGTAAAAAAATAAAAAAATTGATACCCAAATTTATATATAATGACTTGTCCTGTTTGCATTTGAATGTAAAAATTATTTCACCTACCTGCATGAAATTAACATATATTGGGTCGGAACAACAGCTTATAGCATTTTGCAATAGTTTGTGTCTGTACATGATTTTGTTTTGCACTGACCAAATGTATGACCCACACACACATCTACATAAAAATTCAGATATAAATAAAATGTATCAGTAATGACAATATTACTAAAAGAAATGACAAGAGGAAAGCCTTTTATACCAATGTGTTTCATTCCATGAGGAACTTTACATGGATATAAAAGGTTTACCTCATCATTTTTTTATATTAATATATATAAATTTCATTAAAAACAACTGACAGGGTACTACACCTGTTATTTTATTTAATTTTTCGTGTCTTCTCATAATTTTTTCTTTTACTTTCCTTGTTAGCTGCTGGGTCATGTAATTCCACAACTGTGTATTTGGGCAGCAATTTTTTATACAAGTTTTGTTAAAAACAACTGATATGGTACTTGTATAAAAAAGGGATTTCTGCAAAAAGAATATATATATATATATATATATATATTGCTTTTGTATATGCAGTACTTAGTGCTCAATATCAGTGATAGAGCTAACATATTCTGTTGTATGGACATGAGTTTGTGACCCTGCGTTTCATGCTTTTGCAATCATCAGACAAACTGATTTATTTTTTTAAATTGGATCTATTTTTGCTTGTTTGACTATGTTTGGTGGTAGGGGGGTAATTTCCTTTTGTACTTGCTCAGGATGACACAGACACAATTACATGCAGGTGTACATGCAAATGCACCCATATAAACAATTCAAGGCCCAGGCCCAGATACACATTCATGTGTTCGGTCATACATACATATGCAATTATAATTCTATTTCTTTGTCAGGACCATGGCTATATGTGTAGCAATGTCCTTTCAACAAGGAGCAGGTAGGGGGTGTTCTTGACATTATTCAGATCTACCGCTTGCATCATCAGAGAAACCTACACTCCCTCACACACACACACATACATACATACGTGTAGATGCACACATACACTTTGGTGAATTTGGTTTCTGTTTGTGGACATGATGATGATGATGTTTGATTTTCAACACTGACTGCTTATGTATTATTGATGATTTTGATTATGCTGATAGTGATAATAACTGTGGTATTAAGTATTATTAATATGTTAATGATAGTTATTGATGTGCTAGCAGTAAATTTAGCCTTAATAATGAAAGTGAAAAGGGGAGCAATAAAGACAATCTCAATTATGACAATAGTTACGGTGACCATGATAATGATGATGAATAATATTGATAATAATAATAACAGTAAAAATGAAAAATGGAAAAAAATGCAGTTTTCAAAATGCATTTGATACTCTTTTATTTCTGGAAAGGAAAAAACACTGTATAAAGTTCTCCCCCAAATATCTGCCTTTTACAGAGATGGTGCCATTAATGAGAGTTCTGTTTGTAAGGAGTTTGCTACATTCAGAAGTGGAAAACTGAGAATGTCCTGGCATGCTTGCAGTCACTGATGATGACCAAATCAAAATACTGATTAAAAATAATCCTGGTCACATGATATGAGACATTACGGAGAAACTCCCCATATCTCATATCAGAATTTTAAGGCATTTGAAAGCATTTGGATACATGAATTCTGACAAAGTTTGTATGACTCACTACAATGCATGGGTGATTTAAAAAGATTATTTTATATTAAATATGATTTGACAGAAAAATATATAATGCATCACATTTCTATTGTGCAAATGTAACAAAAACATGTCTTTTTTTAAAAAAATCAACACAGCTGATGAAAAGAGATTGTTTATAACAATGTGCAGTGAAGAAGATCCCAAGAAAGATGAAATGAGCCAAAGAAGCTAATGTTTGTATCTGGTGACATTGAAAGGATGTCTTGTTTTATAAGCTCCTTCTGCAAAAGTAGATATTGAATTGAGACAAATACTCTACTGAGGTGGACTGATTACACACAGTAATTGATGAAAAGCATCAGGAATTAGCTAACTGAACAGATTTGTCTTATCATCAGAGTCTCACTTTGATGACCTGGTAGAAATTGCTGAGATGTCTTACTACACTTGCTGTACTCACTTCATTTTGCAACTTCAGATTAATATTTATTTTGATTTCTAAAAAATTCACTTAATGAGAAGGACTTATATTCATTGGAAGCCTGAAAAAAATCACTTTAACCAGTTCATCTTCTACAAAGATACAAATTCCTTAGAGGATGTAATCATGAAGTTGCATCAAATATCTGAAATGTAAATGACACATATGATTGCATAATTCTTTTCAACTATTCAAATATTGTCTTTCATTCCAACATAATATTTTCTCTTGTAATATATTTTTACCTGTATGTTTTCACCACAAATTTCAATGAAAACACAGATTCTAAGATTTCAGATCTATATTAAGAGAAAATATTGTAAAAAAATTATTGACTCACTTGTTCATGGTTTATAACAAGGGTATGTTAGCATGCACAATTTCAAGTTTGAATTTGTTGAAAATCCAGAGCCACATATTTTACAACAATATGGTTTCTCTCCAGTCTGTAGTCACATGTTTTTTTTCAGTGGAAATATATGAAATAGATGCATTACAGATTGTACATGAATATTTTCTCTCTCAAGTGTGAGTTTGTGTATGGAATACTAAATATGATTTCAATGAAAATGACCATCCACAAACATCACAAGAATGATTTATGGTTCATATTCAGTATGTTTTTGCATGTGGTTCACCAATGTTGATTTCTCTGAAAAAGCAGATCCACAAACTTCACAAGAAAATGGTTTCTCTCCAGTGTGTTTGCACATATGGCTTACTAAATGTGTCTTCTGTGAAAATGTAGATCCACAAACTTCACAAGGATATGGTTTCTCTCTAGTGTGTGTTCGCACATGACGCACTAAATTTGACTTTTGTACAAATGCTGATCCACAAATTTCACAAGGATACGGTTTCTCTCCAGTGTGTATTCGCATATGGCATTCTAAACATGACTTCCGTGAAAATGCAGATCCACAAACATTACAAGAAAATGGTTTCTCTCCAGTGTGTGTTCGCAAATGGCGTGCCAAATTTGAATTGTCTGAAAATGCAGAGCCACAAATTTCACAGGAATATGGTTTCTCTCTAGTGTGTGTTTGCATATGACGTACCAACCATGACTTCTGTGAAAAAGCAAATGCACAAACTTCACAAGAATATGGTTTCTCTCCAGTGTGTGTTCCCATATGCTGCAACAAATTTGATTTCTGTGAAAACGCAAAGCCACAAACTTCACAGGAGTATGGTTTTTCTCCAGTGTGTGTTCGTACATGGCGTACTAAATTTGACTTTTCTCCAAATGCAGATCCACAAATCTTGCAAAGATATGGTTTCTCCCCTGTGTGTTTTCGCATATGGCGTTCCAAACATGATTTCCATGCAAATGCAGATCCACAAATATTACAAGAAAATGGTTTTTCTCCAGTGTCTGTCTGCAAATGGTGCACCAAATATGAATTGTCTAAAAATGCAGAGCCACGAAGTTCACAAGGATATGTTTTCTTTTCAGTATGTGTTTGCATATGCTGCACTAAATTTGACTTCCGTGAAAATGCAGATCCACAATCTTCACAAGAATATGGTTTTTCTCCAGTATGTGTTCGCATATGCTGCACCAAATTTGACTTCCGGGAAAATGTTGATGTACAAACTTCACATGAATATGGATTCTCTCCAGTGTGTGTTCGCATATGCTGCACCAAATTTGACTTTCGTGAAAATGCAGATCCACAAACTTCACAAGAATATGGATTCTCTCCAGTGTGTGTTTGTACATGCTGTACCAAATTTGACTTCCGTGAAAATGCAAATCCACAAACTTTACAAGAGTGTGTTTTTTTGCCATTCTGTGTTTGCACATGGCCCTTCAAATGTGATTTGATTGCAAATGCAGATCCACAAACCTCACTAGAAAATTGTGTCTCTCCAGTGTGTATTTGCATTGATGCCCCAACCATGACTTATTCTAAAATGAAGATCAACAAGCATTACAGAAAGTGACTTTTCTCCAGTGTCTGTATGCATATGATTCACCAATTGTGACTGGTCTGAAAATGTAGATCCACAAAATTCAAAAGAATGTGGGTTTTCTCTGGTTTTTCATCAAAAGTGACATATGCACAAAGGGAGATCCACATATTTCCCCAATATGGTTTCTGTGCAGTGTGTGTTTCTCTATGGCAGACTAAATCAGCAACATAAGTTTCACAAGAATATGACTTCTCTCTAATATTTACTCATTGTGATTTTGCAAAAAAAGACAAACCACACATCCCAAAGGACATGTTTTTCTTGCCAATTAATATTCACTGTGATGCTTCTGAAAATGTTAAAACACAACTTTTACATGGAGCTTGTAGCATATATTTCAGTTCTTAATGTGAAGTGATGAATCTTGTTTTCTTTCATTTACTTCCCAGTAATAATTTTTGTAAAGCCAAAACATCTGTGAACAAAAAGCAATAAAAGATATAATAATAGAGAGTGAATAATATATATGAACAATATTTTTCATAAACTGCAAAAGGGGAGTGCAGAAGCACCATATCAGGAGGGTATCCAATCAAAGAGAGAAATAAAAATTTAGTTTATATTGAATAAAGTGTTTATTTCAGGTTTCATCTGTTTTTACATATTTGAACTGTCTTCCTTTATCACATTTCTCAGTACTAGGCCCCCTCCCTACTTGAGTCTTAGGAGCATGCAATCAAGAAGTTGGCCCCAGGCATCACCAAACCTCTGCACATCACTAGTCATGACTTAGTAAAAATCCATTGGAATAATTTATCACGAATTATAAAACAAAATCAAATTCTGTTTTCTTTTTATTTCATACAGGTTGATAAATTTGTAATGGGAAGTCAATGAATGTGTAATTGCTTCTTGTTTGATAGTAACACTGGATTAAGAGAAAAGTAATCTAAAGAGAAAATAAGGGAAATGAAGAAAGTACAGAGTCAAATATTGCTTCTGTTCAATTGCTAAATCTTTCAACAAATATCGATAGCAGAATAGAAAAATCATTGTTTATCTTAAATTTGAATATAAAAGTACAATAGTATGTTTATGAAAAATGTCTTAAAGAAGATTATTCTTTTCACTCAGTTTTGACAAAATTCACTCATAATCAGTATGGCAATTATGATGTAAATAAGGTCTTCAAAAATAATAGTAAGAACATTCATTTAGGCCTGAAATCAGGCACAAGATTGTCATTATAGGAAACCATTAAATTTAAAGTATAATGACTAAAGGAAGCTTTCTGTCACCTTCAAGAACAGAAAATGAAGAATCAATTTAAAAATGAAAATTTGCATAAAAAGTTATTTTTCTTCTAAATCATCATGTTATTAAGAATAATAAAGTTTGGAGAAAATTGTAATATAAAAATCAGCAATGTTTAACCATTGTGCCTGCAAAAAAATGCTAAAAGGACAATTATGCCCTTGACACTGTTATTACTGTACAATCTCTATTTACAAGATTATAAAAATAATTGATTTCATTGATTGAAAAAAAATTTCTTAACACAATAGTATCCTTAATATATATTATTCATAAAAGCAATTAAAAGCTTTTCTAATTAAATAGTGCCTTTTGTTTTAATGCATTTTTTGTTTTATGATTCTGAGCAGATTTTTAGAACTGGATGTACTGTTTTACAAAAATAAATTGAGGATTTAAATTCAAAGAGTTCTGCTTTTAACTTAAGATTTGCAGTATTTCTCTAAATTCCATAAAATTAAATCAGTGGGGTGTAACAAATGTAAAAAAAAAAATAAAAAAATTTTTACTAAGATTTTCTTAAAAAAAAACATTTCAGAAATGATTTCATTCATTTGTGAATAAATCCTGGAAGTTTCATTAAAATCTGACAATTATTTGATTTTGCAAGAATTTCCAAATCAATATGTTTTTCACCACAAAAAAGATGCTAAAATTTTATTATGCTAATTTATTGTCCTCCCGCTGATGCAAGAAAAACAAAATTTTTAACCAAAATTTTGAATGTTTTACAAAGGATTAAAATATATAATTATCAAAAAATACTCTTTTGGTTATTCCTCTAAATAATAAATATTTTGAGTTTTGACAATAAAACTTTCTTTTGTTTGGGGCATTTTGTCATGATGATATGCTCTTTTTTCAGTGAATTAGGGGTGGTACCTCATTTAAAAAAAATAGTTTTAACTTTTCTGTGTTTATTGTATTTTTATTTTATGATTCAGATTGTAAAATCAATTATGTGCCAGTTCTCAGGTGCAACAGACGTAAAGAAATATTTTTACAAAGATTGAAACATTTAAAAAATAATTACATTGATTTCTGAATAAGTCCTGAATGTTTCCTTAAAATCCAGAAATTGATTAAAAAAATTAATAAAATAAGAAAATACTTTGGTCTTTTCTTCTCTTAAACAACATTTGATGATAAACTCTTTTTTTTTTTCTTTTTATCAGGTTTGGGGCCTTTTTTCATGGTATGCTCTTTTTTTGGAAAATTTTTGGAGGTACCTACAACAACACAAAGATTTTAACAATAAAATTTTACTTTTTTTTTTTTAATATCTCGGTTATTTTTTTCATCCAGGATCTTGAACGAATTTTTTTTTTTTTTTTTTTGTTAATATTTCGCTTATTTTTTCAATCAGTATCTTCAAAGAATTATTTGTGATACCGAATGACAATTTGAAATCCCGGTGCTATATTTTAAAAAAAGAGAACACAATGTCAAAAATAAACTAGTGACAATGATTGACACTACAATGGATTCTCATTTTATTTTTATTTTTCGTTATTCCTTCAACTTTCCTTTTTCCTTTTTTTAAGTGAGAAATAGAGACTAAAGTTTAAACAAACTTTTAAAAATAACACTGGTACGAATCACATAAATGTAATGATGAACATTGAACACTAACAACAGTAACATCACAGATTTTTTTAAACGATTTATGAATTTCTAGTTAGAAAAAAAAATTATACTCTCGATTTCAAAAATTCAACATTCTTTTCTTCTGCATAGTAAATTATTTAAATGTTTTTTAAATTATTAAATCCAAAAATTTGTGCATTTATAGCTTCGGGGGTACTTCGACGTGGTGTAAAATTAAAAACTTACAGTAAGTTAGCAAGCATTTCCTAACTATATGATTTATTTAGGAAGCTAAATCTAAAGGAATATTTTCCAAAGAGTTATTTTATTCCGATATTATTCCTCTTTAATCAGATTTTTAGAGAGTAACGTAGAAGTTTTTTGTTGGTTTTTTAAGTTATACGAGTTTGCTGTTTGAATATTTCTTTTTTGTATTTTTTGAGACATGTCCAAACTCACTTATCGTACAAGCCTAAAGAAAAAAATTTTCAAAGCGTTAAAAGAAAAAAAAATTAATTTCTTTTTTTTTTTTTTCGTACAGTGTTTTTTTTTTTTTTTTACTTTTCATTAAAAATCAAAATATTTCTTTACCTGAAATGATTAATTAATTACACTGGATATTATTTTCATAATTTTTATTATGCTTCTTAAGTTAAACAAGCAAGTAAGAAAGAAAAAAAGGAGAGACATGTCATGTCAGTAAATAACGAATTATTCTGTTTTTAGTCGAATTTTTGTACACTTACCTTTCAGGCAAGAAAATGCACTGAAAAAAAACAAAAAAAACAGACGGGATGATTTCTTTGTGCTCACAAATGATTTTGTCGGGATTTTTCTGTCAACCTAAGCAATTTTTGTATTGCTTAGTTCAGTTCATAATAACATCGAAATTGATACGAATGTCAAAAACAAAAGAATTATGAAATGAAAAATAACAGAAACACGATACAAGCCTGAAATTACATTTGAGAAAATATTTCGCTACATAATTTAAAAGCCAAAAAAAACTAAGCGGTGTTAGACAAGATTTGATTCCTTTTGCTTAAAAAAAAATACTCAGATTTCTTAGTATTTAAGGTGCTTCCACGGATTTTGTTAAAAAAACAAACATCGAAAACACATTTTAAATAATTTATCTTCTTTCAAATTAAACTTGGCCTCCAGAATTCATTTGAAAAGTGATAATATTCTAAATTTAACGTAAAAACAAATTTTATTGAAAATCCTTGTTAGGTTCAAATAATTTGTATGAAGTGATAAAATAAGTAAAAGAAATTAATGGTAAAAAAGATGTTTAAGTTGACCAGTTAAATAGGTAAATTGAAAAATGAATGTAAAAATAAAATTCATTTTTATTTTGAAAAAGAAAGTAATAATAATGTTAGGAAGCAAGAGTTGCTTCCTCCTCGCATGTATAATTCCAACACGCTAAACTACGTCAAATTTAATGAGACAGTGACGGATCTAGGGTGGGGCCTAGAGGGTGCATCCTCTTGCTGTAATTTCTGAGAAAATAGTTTTTGTTGCAAAGTAGATAAGAAAAGCTATAATGAGTGAAGACAGATTTAACGCATTTGTTCTTTTGTTTGTTAACAAAGACATTCAGTTGAGACTATGACAAAAAAAACATTAAAACTAATGTATTGTAGAGGCACCTCCACTTTTGTCGCTGAAAATACAGCATAGCACGATGAAAAAAAGCCCCAAACTTAATAAAAACAAAGTTTTATCGTCAAAAGGTTTATGTTATTATTAAGAGGAAAGACCAGAATATTTTTTGTTATTTTATTAAATTTTTTAATCATTTTTATCACGTTCGAAATTTTGGTTAAAAATTTTGTTTCTTTTTGCGTCAGCAGTCGACGTAATTTACGAGTCTTTTAACGCCTTTTTATCAGGTGAAAAACTTAAACACATTGATTTAGAAATTCTTGCAAAAATCAAATAATTATTATGACATTATTTAGTTAGAAGAGCTTTCAGTTGCTTTTATAAATACGATTTATTAAGAACACTATTATTGTCTTAAGAAAAAAAATTTCGATGAATAATGAAATTTTCACAAGAATTGTTTTCATTTTTTTTTTTAATTTTATTATCGTTTAAAATTCTGTATTATTCCAATTCGGTTAGGTAATATTGTTATTAAGTGAAAACTATATTTACGAATCAAAAATTGAAAAGCTTAATAAATGTCGCTTTGCACCAAGATTTATTTACTTATTTTTTAATGTGTAAACTACTAAACATTACCATTTTCGTAAGTATGGGAGTCCATCACATGTTTTAAGAGTTGTCCTCCCTGAAAAATCTGGCTGTCTGTAATTCTTTCATTATTCATTTCTGTGTTTCAACGTCTCAACAGGATTTGGAAATCACTCCTTCAAAATTTTAAGCTTTAAAATTAAAATTTAAAGTAATTTTTACTTTTTTAATTCATATTTCACTAAATATTTTTATTTTGTGCATTTACTTTAGTGTGGGTCATACTACAATTAAGTATTTTTTTTAGTTTCAATTAGTTAAGAAAAAAACCTAGCGATGAAGCCCAATAGTTCTACTTACTAAAAAAATAATTTTTACTTTAACTTAAATTTTTCTTATTCAATTTATATTTGAAGTTATTTTTTAATTTGCGTGTCATTTTGAAATTTCCTTTCAAATTATTTTTATTTTAACTCATATTTCATAAAATAAAAAATGTCTTTTTTGTTGATAGTTTTTTATTTATTTAAAAAGTTTATTCTTTCTTGTGAGAGTTATTTTGATAAAAGGGTAAGGCTATAAAGAAAGTAATTAAAATTCAGTAAAATATTAGATAACTGCTGAAAATATTATGTTATTTTTTTTAATTACTAGGTAGTTAAAAATCAAAAACAAAATGTTCATTTTTGGATTTTGTAAATTTATGCCAATTTCTGGTCAACAACTTAGACTGCCAATAAATCAATCAGCATGTCAGAAAAACAAAACCCCGTGGTTAAGAAATATTTGTGTACTACATTTTATGCTATAAGTAAGTAATATTTGTTTCAAATCAGATTAATTTAACTTTAAATTTGCTAATTTTCCTCAAATAATGTGGCACAAATATTTATTTTATTTTTGGAAGATTTTTAAAACCAAGAATTAAATTTTGTTCACAAATGTGTCAAAATGGCTGATATTTATGGATTTTCTGAAAGCGACCAAAAAGTTAAGATTCCAATCAATATAATTTCTATTTGAAATACATCAGAATATTTTGCTAATTGGAAATAGTAAATTTAATCATTTAGTTTCAATTAAAACAAAAGCTTCAAGAATGCTTTTTCATTTTTTAAAATTCATTTTAAGCTTTAGGTATCAAAAATTTAGTGGAGATCCCTAACTTAGGGACTAATGACTTTGTAAAAAATATTACATTTGTTTTGTTTCTTTTTAAAATATAACAAAAAATACATTTCCCTATAAGGGCATGCCCTGCTTGTTGAGATATAGATATAAAAACAATTTTTTTAATAGTAATATAAAATAATTAATAAAAAGTGTAAATAAATAAATATAAATAAATAATAGTCTAGGTTCTTTACACTATAGTTTTGGGAGAAGTGTATTTAAAGCCTAACAATTTATAAAAATGAAATTTTATTTGCTATATTAGTCTGTAGTGTAAATGTTTCTCAATTTAGATTTAGCTCTAAAAGACCTGCTAGATATAATTCAGTCAAGCTAGACTGTTTCAAATTTATTTTTCAAATTTAAAAACTATATAATCTTTGTATTTTTTCCTGCAAAGGGTGGCTTCTGTCTGCATAAATTTAAAATTAAAATCCATCTGATATATAAGATGAGTCAGCAGATAACTTCAGAAGGTAATGAAACTCCACAACAGCTTGTATTGATCTATGTCTTTCTGGTTTAAACCAGAAAGATATAGGCCAATGTCATCTGATGTGAAGATGGGATTAGACCACTTGGCCAATGCACCAACATGAAAAATTTGTCTTGAAGGCATAAAAATAAAGTCCCTGAAGGAAAAGCTATTTTTATGGCTGTCACCTGTGGATGAGCTGAGTTGTTTCTCACAGAAGCCAATGGAAAAAGAAGTGAATAGAAGTGTATTCTAAAGAAGAAAATAATTGTTAAAAGTCCCAGTGACACAAGCAAATTTGCCAAAATTCTTTTTTTTTTACGTTTTTCTATCAGGTGGGCACACCTTTCTTTCTTTTTTAAGTGTATTTAAAGTTTTTGTGTTACATTCTTTTTTCTTTTCATTATTGGGAGTTTGTATTGTATATTTTGTAAGAGCCTTTATATATTTTGATCTGTTATCTGCTTTTAAAAAAAGGCCCACAAAAGGAAATTTTTATGCAAGCTTTTTTTTTGTAAAGATTGTATTTTGTCATATTATTTTAATATTTTGTAATAAATGTTTACTTCCTTCAAATTTAATATAGTATATTAATTGGTTGATTCATTTTCTGCTGTTATTTAAAGACAGAAAATATTTTTAGATTGTAAGAATTTTATTTTGAGATAATAAAGATTTAATGTGCTACTATGACATTCTAATTGTATTCCCTATTTTTATGCTCTTTGTATTTGTCTTTGACTGTATGGCCCTGTCTATCCTTTTAGCTCAAAACAATGCAATCTGTCTTACAATTGATGTAATGTTTTTTTTTCTAGCATTTATCAACTCTAGAATTACTTTTTAGGTTTTTATCTGAATCTGCCACTAAGACAGAGTCATTTTCACTGTATTTGTTGTTAATGTAATGTCTGCTGATAACAAATCCTGGCAGGTCCTCTAATTCTCTTAGTCCTTTTCTCTTGCTGACATCAACTATCCTCTCTAGAATTACTTTTCAGTTTTACATCTGAATCTGCCACCAAGTCAGTATCATCTGCATCATGTTTGTTGTTAATATAATATCTGCTGATAACAAATCCTCATAGGCCCTCTAATTCTCTTAGTCCTTTTCTCTTTCTGACGTCAACTATTCCCTGTAGAAGTAAATATCAGTTTTTTATCTGAATCTGTTGCCAAGACAGTGACATCTGCATCATGTTTGTTGTTAATATAATGTTTGTTGGTATCTTGGTACCTCCTCTAATTCACTTAAAATGATTTTGTTGTATAAATTAAATTAATCTGAAGAGAAAACACATCTTCAATTGAATTTTTCTTTCTATTTCACTCGATTCACTCAATGCATTCTCTATTCATATACGAGCTATTTGGATTTTCACAATACAAACTGTGAACTTTTCCTATTTCCTTTATTTATGCAAGAGTTACGGGTGAAGATTTTACAAATGTATGAATTTAGAATTGTTGTTGGCTGATGTGGGAATTATCTTGATTAAGCAAATTGAAAAACCTAGATAGCTAAGCTATGTAATTTGCATTTTCATAGTGTGACAGATGTATCCTTGGTTCCAATTATTCTAGTAGGCTGTTGAAGAAACAAAAAGCATTTAATTACAACAAATTGAATTTGTACCTAGAATTATCTGGTTTTGAACTCAAGACTTAAAAGGGATTTAATTAATTCAGACTGGATAAAACCCAGAGCATCCACCTCTTACTGCCGTTAGAGAAATGACAACTGAGATTGTTGTGTCGTGTATATTGCTAAGTAAGCATTCCATCTCTGTTCTAGTTGGTGTCCATTTATCATATGAGCTACCTGCTCATATGCAAATTATACTAATTTGCATCTCACTACATCTCCCTATAACGGAGGGGCCTTATGCCGCGAGTACTTCTTGTACTTCTTCTTGTGCCCTCCTGAACATCTTCCTTTATCTCTCTCCTTTCCCTTGGAGATCTAGATCTATCACGTCTTTCCCTATAACCGAATTGTTCCTCTTGCATACTGTGGTCTTTCTCTTCTAACTTGTCCCATTCTACTTCTTCCTCTTCTAACTCATCCCTCTCTACTTCTTCCTCCGCAGTTTCATTCTGCATTAACTCTTCTGTTACGTCAATAATGGGCATCTCTGAAGGCATTTACTCATCCGATTCTTCTCCTTGGGATCTTATTTGGTCAGCATAGCTAGAACACTGTTCCCATTTTCTTTATTTAATATTGCAGTATTATGTCCTTTCTGCATAATAAATTCGGCTGACTCTGGTTGCATATTCCTATTTCTTTTGTACCACATCTTTTGACTTGACATAGTCAAAGGGGACCTTAATTGTCTGCCCATTAAGGCAGATGGACTTTCCGGCCTGCCTGCATGTAGAAGTGTTCTGTAACTTAATAGTAGTCTTGGTAGAAAAGCATCGATTTCCTCCTTCTGTTGCAAGCATGCTTTTATGCCCTTCTTTACCGTCTGGACCATCCTTTCCGCTGCCCCATTACTTTGTGGGTGGTAGGGAAGGGTCTTGTAAGGTCTCCATCCTATTTTTCTTAGCCATTCATGCAAATCAGCATCCACAAATTCTGGTGCGTTATCAGTCACCAATGTTCTCGGTGTCCCATTCCTCGAAAATATTACTCTTAATATTTGTTTTACGGTGGTACTTTTTTTTATCAGGTACTCTCTCACCACTTCAGGCCAACCTGAATATGCTTCTACTAATATTAATAATAGTCCTATCCCATTGACATAGGCATGGTCCATGTACTCTGCTCCATGTTTCTACTTCTCGGGGCCATACATGTATTTTCTTTTGCTTAAAATTCTTGAGTTCTGTGCATTTTTTGCATCTTCTTACGTAGTCTTCTACGTCTCTTGAGTACCCCGGCCACCACGCTTCCAATTTTAATCTTCTTTGCGTAGCTGCCACTCCACAATGTACGTCATCGTGTACACTTTTTATAACCTGTCTCCTCTGTGTTTCTGGGGGAACTACCAAGTCTCCATTACATATTATCCCGTTTTCTATAGTCATTCTATGTCTAATTTCTTTGAATGGTCTTTCAGCCATTGAACAATTTCCCCAGCGATTCTGTTTTATCCTCGACATTATTCTATTTAACACTGGGTCATTTGTAGTTTCAGTAGCCATTTTATCTACAGATATTACATCGGTTTCTACAAGGTGCAAGAATGTGTCTTCAAATTTCTCGTCGTTTTTGTCCTTCTCCTCTCTATAAAACCTCAATCTAGATAAGGCATCAACGTGCGGTATCGTATTCCCTTTAACATATTCAATGTCAAAGTCGAACGCCATCAGTCTAATCGCCCAACGTAATATTCTGGACGTTGTAACTTTCGGTAGCTCTTTTCTTGGGTTGAAAATAAATTCCAGTGGTCTGTGATCACTTTTCAACGAGAATTTTTTCCCCATCAAAAACTGTCTTGCTCTATCCGTTGTCCACACTATGGCTAGTGCCTCCCTTTCTATATTCGAATAATTGTGTTCAGTTGTTGTTAATCTCCTCGATAAGTACATTATGGGATGCCCATCTTGTGACAAAATACCAGATATGGACTGCTCACTAGCGTCAGTAGTTAGAGTTATGTCTTTCTTAGGGTCAAAAATTTGTACTATTGGCTTTTTTGCCAGAATCTGTTTTAAGTTTTCAAAGGCTTTCTGTTGGTGTTCTAACCAAATGAATTCCACATTTTTTTTTCTTAACTTAGCAAATGGTTCTGTCAACTCATTATATTTTGGTACATATTTTCTATAAAATTTACCAAACCTAAGAAGGACTCAACTCTTTTTTATTTTTCGGTGTAGCAACTTTTAGAATTTTTCTATTAGTACTTTATCTGGAGAGATCCCTTCCTTTGATATTGAGTAACCCAAAATGATATTTCATTACTGTTGTTTACACAATTTTTTTGTATTTATTGTCATACCAGCGTCTCTTAGCCGGTTCAGTATATTTTCAGTTTTTTCTTTAAATCATCTTCATTTAAATCTCCAACACATATATCGTCTTGATAACAGATGGTATTTTCAACATTTCCTATTACTTTTTCAATAGCTTTTTGAAAAATTGCACTTGCCGTTTTTATGCCATACGGCATTCTTTTCCACCTTAACAGGCCTGTAGGCGTGTTTATGGTCGTCACTTCTTTAAAATTTTCATTTATCGGTATTTGGTGGTAAGCTGATTTTAGGTCTATCTTCGAAAATACTTTCATTCCAGCAAGTTTATGTAAAGCTACTTCCACATTCGGAATAGGGTACGAGTCAGCACAAACTTTATGGTTCACCCTATTTTATAATCTCCACAAATTCTCAGGTCACCATCTTTTTTTTCAATACCACAATGGGTGATGCCCATTTACTTCCTCCTGGAGGGGCAGGTTCTAATAAGTCTTCCTTTATTAGCTTTCGCAATTTAGCTATTACCAACGGTAATAAATGCACTGGTATTTTCTCGCTTCGTAGTAGGAGGGGAAACATTTTCTTTTAATTTCAGGCTAGCTTCATAATTTTTTAATTTTCCTGTTTTTTCTATTTCTATCTCATTAATCAACTTCGTTGAATTTATTTTTAACACGTTATTCCCCAGTAGTCCATGCGTTTTTCGGCAATTTGTAACTATAATGGGTACTATTTCATATTTTTCTTTTAATTCTATTGAACCTTCAAAGTAACCCATAATTTCTATAATCGAGCCATCAAACTGACGTAGTTGTACGTTGTTTTTTTTTAAAAACGGTTTTCCCATTTTTTCCCACAAATTTCTGGGTAATATCGTGACCTCACTACCTGTGTCGATTTACATACAAACAATGTTCCTTTCACCAAAACAACACATCCATTACATACCATTCTTACTACTTCCACCAAAATGCCTCAGAGACTCTATGAAGTTCTAACTAGTCCCCATATATACAAATCATTGTCTGTGGGGGGAGGGGAAATGAAATAACACCTAAAAAAAACAATGAATATTTACAATGAATACAAATCTATTTACAAGAAACTAAACAAAAATTTTGTTAGTGGTAACCCCCCCTCCCCCCAGCTCTAAATGTGGCAGTAACATCAGTTAACTGGACGAAATCAATGCGGGACTTAAAAAATTATAAAACATTCGTACAATCCATGCACTCGTTACAAACACACACTCAATCAAACACAACAACAAATACGAAAGACACACTCGAAACGAAAAGGCGCCCGCACCCACCAGAGAACTGATATCCCTAACCACCTAACGATGGGAGGGATGGGGAATTAAACAAAAAGAAGAAAAATAGGGCCAGAAATAAAAGGGGGCCAATGCTCATACATACCCTAGCTAAGTTAACATGGAAAAAAAAGAGAAAAGGTAACTAAAACAAAACAGACCTAAACTAACCTATGCAAGGGAGGGGGTTGCCAATGTTCACCCCAGCGATCCCAAAATTCTTAATGCCTAACCGGCATCAAAATGCCACTCCAAGTTAGTACCTTTCACTCTGCAGAGACGCGCAAGACTCACCCACCTTTCGCCAAATTCCAATGGATGGAGTCTGACATTAAGCTGATGCTTAAAGAACAAGATCAATTGGGAAGAGGTAAACTTCTCCTTCCCATGGAATTCCTTCTGTCGCGTCGTCCATATCACGACTCGCATAACCCCCAGTAAGCAAAGGAACACATAGTGCTCAGCCTTAGTCAACGGCGGTACTATATTGCTACAGACGGAACTGGCCTCGAGGGCAAAGAACTTTTCGCGCAGCATGCGAACCATGATATCTTCAACAAACTTGCACAACGGAGCTACGACACTACAATGAAAGAAGGCGTGACCTAGGGTCTCCACCTCCCCACTGCAGCGAACGCAGTTTGGCGACTTAGCCAAACCCGCTGCGCGAAGTCTTTTGGCGACCCAGAGGGCCTCTCGAATCACCAGCCAGGTGAGTGATGCCTCAGGGTTAGTGAGACATTTCAACCCGGGCGCCCAAGGCCATATGCAGCGAGCCTCCCGCTTCGTCAGACAGAGCATCTTGAACGTTCCCCTTAACTAACACCTGATATAATGCCTTACGAGACAACGGCTGGACGTCGGAGAGGCCGTCCTTCGCCCGTAAGAGTCGCTTGAGGGCAATCCGACATTCACGATAGAAAGAGCCCTCGCCTCGAGGAGTACGACGGGCCTCCTCCTCATACGAGCGCACATTTCTTAAGGATGGAAAATGTTTATGGGCGTCTTCCTTTCGGAATTCGCCGTTCTCATCCAGTTGCATACACATCCGGTCTAGAAAACTAATGCGAAGTGTATGTCGACGAGTCTCAACGCAAGGCACCCCCAGACCGCCATCAGAGGGATGGAGGTAACAGATCTCGCGACTAACCATGGCGGCCCTGCCTCCCCACAAGAAGGAGAACAAGAACCTTACAAAAGCCACTAAAGTGTCAGACGGGAGTGGAAGCACGGAGAGTCGGTAAAGGAGAATCGGGTAGATGTGCGAAGCACATACTTCCGCCCTCCCCTTCAAGGAACGATTCCTCCGAGTCCACAGACGTACTGCGAGCCCGGCCTTCTCCCGCACCTCCGACCAATTCATCTCCAACAGGAGATCGGGACCGAACCAGACGCCAAGTATCTTGACCGGCCCGTCCGTCCAGTGGAAAGGACCGGGAAGAGAAACTCCCTTCCACGAACCCAACCGCAAGCCAACAGACTTATCGCGGTTGATTTTGGCCCCTGTCACCATCTCATAACCCTTGATTTCTTTGCTGACTTCGTTAATTTCGGCCTTACTCGACACCAGAACCGAAACGTCATCAGCATAGGCGGAGTACCTGGCCGAGGTGGTAGCACCAGGTAAGGAAATTCCGCGAAGGACCGGATTCGTCTTCAACTTACGCAGGAAGGGTTCCAACGCAAGAACGTAAAGCAATGGAGACAGTGGACAACCCTGACGAATGGAGCGAGACAAAATGAAAGGTTTCGATCTTACCCCATTCACTTCTACCAGCGCACCGGGGACGCATACAGCAGTCGGATCCAAGTGCGAAAGTGTGGCCCGAAACCGGCGGCCGAAAGGACAGCCTCCAGAAAGCGATGGTCAACCCTATCGAAAGCCTTGGACTGATCTAAATTGATCAGCGCGGCATCACTGTCGACTTTCTCAATGATCAAGCGTACCAAATGAAGGTTGTCCTGAATAGTCCTGCCCTTCACAGCACAAGTCTGCTCGGGACCAATCAGACTAGAGAGGACAACCTGCAAACGGTCAGCTAAGACCTTGGCTAAAATCTTTAACTCTGTATTTAACATCGTCAAAGACCGATAATTATCTACCCCATCCCCACCGTCTTTCTTCTTGCGAAGCAACTTGATCACACCCCTGGTGAAGTGTTGAGGAATAGATCCCTGCCTCATCCAGTTGTTGAAAATCAGTGCCAGCAAGGGGACAAAGACGGGCGACTGCCTCAAGTACATTTCATAAGGAAGACCATCTAATCCCGGAGTCTTGTTCACGCCAACCTGCTTCAGCGCATCCCAGATCTCAGACTCTGTTATGGGCCCCTCGCACCTAGCCGTTTCAGCCGCCTCAAGGCGGGGAAAGTCGGCTAAATAGGCGTCGAACTGAGCAGGGCTCAGACCGGGCTCCCTGGTAAAAAAAGCTCCTGAAAGTAGTCACGAAAAGCCTCACAAATGCCCGCGTCTGTAGTCACAGTCCGCTTGTCCGGCAATGTGATGCTCGCGATATGCCGACTAGATGCCCTACGAGCTTCCTCTGAACGCAATGAAGCGGCCATATTCGTAGCCTCACAAGACATTCTTTTTATCCTAGCCCTAACTACTAAAGCTTGATCCTTCTTAATAAGCAAGGAGGCCAGCCCCGCCTTAGCTAAGGCTATGTTCCCACTATCACGGGATTTTATCGCCCGATCTACTTTGGCCTCTAGAGACTTTTGCGCTGCTAGCCCTGCTAGATTGAGTCGTCGACTAAAATCAGCAGCAAAAGACCTCAGTTTGGATTTCAAAGTGCCCCAACACTTATTCCCAACAACAGCCCCCGACAATTCCCGCTGTAACATTAGTAAAAGCTGGTCCCGAAAATCTTGCTCACCAAATAATGATGAGTTTAATTTCCAGTAACCAGCCATCCTAACCCTAGGCTTATCTAAATTTACCCGAACCCGGACAAGCCTATGATCCGAGTAAACTATAAAATGGAAACTTGGACATTCTAAGAGCCCTACTTCGACTCTCTTAACTAGAACTCGGTCGATGTAGCTTGCGCTAACCACCGTATCCGAGCTGCCGTTCCTAGTCCAAGTCCATGCTACCTCCCGGGGGTGCTCATTTCGATACTTATCGACGAGATCAAACCCGTCGATAAATCCCCGAAATGGTTTCACATCCAGATTGTTAGTACCCGGTTTTTGCCCTATACGATCTATATCGGGATCAAGGACGGCATTCCAATCACCCGCTAGAACTACCGAACGAGAAGTCGTCAAAAACGGCTCGATCTGCCGAAACAAACCAGGCCGCTGCGCATTGTCATTGGGCGCATAAACTCCAATGAGACGAAGAGCCTTATCATTTATGGTAACATCCAGCACGCAAAGCCTGCCCGCCGGATCCGCGAAGACAAGTGCACACACCGCGTCCAGAGACTTGCTCACCAGCCAGGAAACACCCCTCGAGCGTCCATCAAAACATGCTGAATAGAGGACGAACCTCTTAGACAGAATGTCCTCATGATCGCGAGATAAAAAACGGGTCTCCTGCACACAACATACATCCACCCCGAGGTGCTGAAGATCGCGATCGAGCCTCGCCCTTCGAGACTCCGACCTCAGGCCCCGGACATTCAAAGTTGCTAACCAGAGAGCCATTATGAGACCTAATTAGGGTTGGGACACTGATTTGAACATGGTCGGGGTAAGAATACCGACAGCCTCTCCCATCGACCCGTGGCCCATCTCATTGTTGATGGGACCGTCTTGCGAGAGACCGCCTTTATATGAACTAAAACTGGGACCCTCCCTGCACAATTTTTTTTCAAATGATTCAGTTTATCGCTTTCGGTGATGGCAATTGGAGGAGACATTTTAGATGAACTAATCGCCTCCTCCAACATGGCCCATGCTTGCCGAGCTCCGGATCCTGTTCTTATTACCGTGAGAACTCTCTGGGCATTGGGAAAATTATTAGGGTCTTCGACATCCTTGTCTGCATACTGGCTTATCGAGAGAAGGTACTTTAAATCTTTGATTCTGTTCCCGTAATCTTTAGCCCTTTCAGCCTGGGCCGGGGAAATTCTGCAGATATCCTTCCCTGTATAATAAATGAGTTTTGCAGTTTTTTTCTTTTTTTCCTTTGTATCCTGTGAAGGACTTCTGCCTTTTTGTTGCGGGAGGAGGCATTTCAGGGTTTTTAATGGGGGAAGGACTGGGAGTATGAAGAGGGGTATATTGGGATTTATGTTTGTACGGGCTGGGATCTCTACTGAGGGGAACAGCTTTAAAGGGTGATGGTAAAGGGGTGGCATGTTTCTGTGGGGAAGAAAGTTTTGGGGTTGCAGGTGGGGACAAGGAAGATGATGTTTTGGGTGTGGCTTTTTTCGATTGAGAAAGCCTCTCCTTGTCTAATTTTTCTTTCAGCTGCTTTAACTTTTCGGTTTTTGCAATTCCCGGGTCGTATTTTAGCTGTTTCTCTTTGAATGTCACATCAGAAGCCGGGGCATCGCCCTTAACGTTGACAGTAGGAGTGGGGCTGTACGTGTCTTTTTGCCCTTGGAGCTTCATTGGACTGAGGCCCCGCTGTCTGGCGCTTCCTCTGGCCTTACCAACAACCAGCCATTCCCCTCCCCCTTCTCCACAACTGCACTAGCAGCGGGTGAAGGCTCTTTGGGGAATGTGGCCTTTGTGCCAACCGGAGGTTTATCCGACCCGGCCCCGGAAGCTGGCATGCCCATTACAGGCGAGGCGGAAGGTAACGACGCGGTCAGAGGGGATCTTGGTCGACTGGCGCTTGACTTCCAGAGGCCTTCTTCTCTGGGCAGGAAGAGGAGAGGTGACCAGTCTCTCCACACTTCCAACATACCGGTTTGCGGCCGGTCACAATGACCGGCAGCTTCAAGCGCCCTACTATCAGACAGTTGGGGATAGAGCGGAAGGCCTGTTCGTTCAACATTATATCGAAGCTCCACCCCTCTTTCAGGCTATCTCAAGAAGCACCCAGAATCTCGCCATACTGCGATAGGAACGCAGCCAGGTGCTCTCCGATAACTTGAGGAGGGACCTCGTATATTGCCACAGTGGTCCTTCTTCGCCCTTCATACTCCGTGCGAATTATGAAATCTTTTGTAATCAAGTCACGACTTGAAGCAGCCACACAATCTTCTGGTGTGGGTAGCAATACGTCCCATATGAAGAATTTTGCTCCCTTAACAATTCTAAGGGGCTTAAACCCCAGGGACTCCAGTGATTTCAACACTGTGTCTTTCGTCGAGCCACAAATTTTGCGCGAGCGCTTGTCCCCGACAAAGACCGACACAATTCTTTTTTTAATCTTTCTTAATTCTTGGGCGTCTTCCAAGAGTCCACCTTCCACAACAAGGTGAGCGTAACTCTTGGCTCGCTCCAAGAACTCCGCAACATTGATTATGCAACTCGGACGGGACGACCAACAAGAGGGCAATTCCCCGGCCTCTGCATTCTTATTCTTCTCGACATCGGTTTGGCACTTCTCGGCTTCCTTGATTGCAAGTTCTTCGCTCTTATTTGCCTCTGATGTCTCCGCAGCCTTTTTAAGGGTATTTACCATTTCTTCGTTCGATGGAAATAGAAAAGGGTACTCATTAGTATCATTTTTATCGGGCGGATGTTTTTTGATGGAGAACAAATGCTTTTTTGCTGTTCTCTTAAAATCAGGGATTATTGGTTTCTTTTTTTTTAATAAAAAAGAACGGCACTGTTCTTGTTTTTTTTTTCCATTTTAAAAGAAGTAAAGAGAAGGGGAAGGGTGGTAGGATAAAAGTGAAGGGGAGGAGTGGTAGGAGAAAAGGGAAGGGGGTGGTAGGAAAATGTTAAAAAAAAGTGTGGGGTAGTAAATAAAATTTCGCTTATCAGCGAGACAACAAATTTAAATAGTAAACAAAGGTCGATAGACGAAAGTAAAACAGAAGGGCGTATATAAAAAAAAAAAAAAAATAAAAAAAAGTTGGGGGTAAAAAGTAAATAAAGCTTCGCTTATCAGCGAAACAACAAATTTAAATAGACAAAGGTCGATGGACGAAAATAAAGCAGTAGGACGTCAAAAAAAATTTAAAAAGACGAAAAAATTTCGCCTGAGACATTAACAAATTTAAACAGATAAAACGAAAACGCAAAACAAATGGACGTAAGACAGACGAGAAAAAGTGAACAAGATTCACAAAAACGAAGAAAGAACAAAAATTAAAAGGACAACAGACAAGAAAGCAACAAATTACACAATAAAACGAAAAGTTATAAACGGAAGAATAAGAAAAAACGCTATACAAAATAAAATACGAAACTAAAAATGTGACAATTTACAATATGGCTGCCGATAAAAAACGGTCAACCCAACAACAAAAACGTTAAATAAGTGAAAAAAAGGACAGAAATATCAAATTAAACACAAAATTTAAAAACAAATATTATACACACGTAATTAACAGATAAAACAGCAGAGCTTTTACGGATATTTAAATGAAAAAACAGAAATAATTAACACGTAATAAAGGGGGAAAAAAGTCGGACGAGAAACGTAAAGACGAAAAAGAAACAGATAAACTCCGGGGTGTGGGCACGGGAAGAAAATAGATTTAAAAAGGAAAAAATAAAACGTCAAAAAAATAAAAAAATAAAAAAGGAATAACTAATAGCAAAAATGAAGTAACAGTAACAAAAAAAAAAAAAAAAAGGTGGGTAAGGAACTGAAACGGAAAAAATCAAAAAACAGTCAAAAAATGTACGTTAGAAAAATGAAAAATTTAACAAAAAGTCAAAAAAAGCAACGTTAGAAAAACGGTAAAATAAATCAAAACTTAGCTAAATTAAGGCAGTCAAAAGTTCAAAATAAAAATCCTCTGAGAGACAGAATAAATGTCTAACACGGTCAGGCAAGCAAAACTTGCTAAGTAAACATTCCACCTCTGTTCTAGTTGGTGTCCATTTATCATATGAGCTACCTGCTCATATGCAAATTATACTAATTTGCATCTCACTACAGAGATAAACTAGATAAACTATGTTGGATGGAATCAGAATCTTGACCACACTTCATTAAAGGAATGTTGTTATTTTTTAATACTACCGTTAATTCAACGTTGATTAAATATGAAGTAAAAATGACTGGAAAATGACATAACCAGACCATATCTCCTGACCTTGGTACAGTGCCCATAAGCAAATTGACTTGCAAGCTGACACCTGAAACAAACATGTTCCCCCAAAATACAGTGAATGACAAACTTTAGTGGGAAGTCATACAGGGTGACACAGACAGACAAAATCTGTCCACGGAGAAGGAGTCCCCCATAGATATGTCAATTGACTGATCTGTTTTTTCATGGCTTATCAACCCTTTGGGGGTTATTTAAAGCCAATAAATACTTTGGATTGTAAGAATAATTCTTTTTTTATGAGTAAATATAGCATTAAAAGTCTTTTTAGAGAATGACAATTTTTTTATTTCAGATACAAGTGCTTGTATTTAAATCTAACCTGGTCAGGGGATTCACACCTTTTCTCTAGCGTATTTGCATGGAATTGAATGTAACAAACCTGAGTGGAATTTGAACTCTACTCTCTGATTTATCCTTCCAAGTTGCTATACATTACACCACCCACATATCTCAAGTATGCATAAAATCAAGTAGTTGCTATCACCATTAGCCTTCACATCCATTTGCAAGATACTGCTCAAAAAGAATTTTCTACTTTAGAAGGTCTTTTTAAAGTTTTATACAAACACCATTCATGTTTCAAAATCAGATGAGGAGGAGTTTTATTTTTAGCAAGATTGAGCACTTCCCCATCTTTCATTAATGAAACATTTCCAGACAATGGATTGAATGAACAGATAATGTTAAATACCTACCATAAAATCTGCTTATGCGTATACTTTAAAGCCAAGATATAAGCCATACAACAGACTTGTAAAATCAAAGACTGTCATCAAAATTGTGCAGTTGTAAAAGATACATTAACTGATATTAGCAAATCAGTTTCTTATCAAAGTGAGCTATGTATATTAAACATTGGATACTTTTCTTTGTTCCAATATGATTGCTTTTTTCTTCAGACTGGCAACAAGCATAGTTTCATTGATGCATTTTCTTTGATCTTTTCTAACAGTGATGTCTATTTTTCAATCACAGTAAAATTTCAATTTAACCATTTGCCTTTCATTTGTTGGCATTTATTTCTGATGGTTTTCTTTAGTCTTATATAAACAATACTTTTTCTTTGGATAACTCTGTTATCTCTCCTACATTAGACTTAAAATTTCACTTGTTGTCCACTTGTCTTTCATTCTTCAGGGTGATTCTTTTGCTACTATCATTTCTTTGTTCCTTCATGCATTCCATTTTGAATCTCTGTTATGTTTCAAAACTTCATAGTCATTAATTGCAATGATTGCTTGCAAATTAAGTCATTGGATAGTTTTTCATATTGCAGTTGTGATTTTGCTTTGGATTTCTTTAATTTTTACAATCTTACCACTAGTTTGTATATAATTGGGGATGTGATCAACCCTGCAGTTAGTGGTTAGATAGGCTTTTGGATACAATACTGAGTTTCTAGATAGAAAAATTACCTAGCACTATTTTCAGTAGAGCTTAAGTCATTGCAAGAATCCTCAATGCATTAAGACATATTGTCAGCCATTATGAAACAAGAAAAGTTCTTAATCATTGCTTACATGTTGTTACCTTCTTTATTTTCAAAGGACAAACAAATATGTGAAAAACATTTTCACCAAGAAATCTAAACTGAAGGAATAAGACTATGAAAAATACTGATTCAAACTTTAAAATGGTTTAATAAGTTTAAATAATATATTGATACAAAAATAAAAGCAAATAATTAAAATATGTACATTGTAAAAAGAAAATGTGTGTAACAAGCATTTATAATCTCAACTAAATGACTTTAGAAACATTTAAAATCCACTTGCTAAGCTTACATCTGAAAGTATAATGAAAATTTAGACATTCTAGAAATATGCAAGCAACAATTCGTGCCTAAAAAACAATTTCTAATCAATTGTCAGCTATTGAAATTAGTACCAAGATTGGATTGTGTTGCAACTGTACCGTGAAGAAGATGCTCAGAAAACCAAGATGAACCATTATGATCATTCCTAAAAGTTAAAGAAGATAATGTTGTACATATGATGGCATTGAAAGTACATTGTGTATAACATGCTCATTCTGCAAAATCAGATGCTGAATTCAGACAATTACTCTTCCGAAAGGGACTGATTAAACACAGCAATTGATGAAAAGCATCAAGAAATGAACAATCGAATAGTCTTTACTTCTATTTGGAGAATGCCAGACCTCATGTCTCTTTGATGATCTGGCAGAAATAGGTATATTGTGCCTGAGATGTCATACTCATCCTGCTAATCTCACCTGAATTTACAACTCCAGATTACCACTCATTTTGATCCCAACAAAAATTTTCTTAATACAAAGAATTTAAATTCTCTGGAAGCTAATAAAATTATAAAAATTATAATAAAACAGATGTAATCATGAATTTGCATCAAATATCTGAAACATGGTAAAACAAAATGGCGCATGTGTTTTGCATAAACGTTTCTACTATTATCCAAATATTATCTTTGAAATTCACATAAAAAAATGCTACAAACTTTCATTCCAAAACAATATTTTCTCTTGTAATATCTTTTTTCCTATATGTTTTCACTTAAAATTTTGAGAAAAACAGATTCTTGCATTTCCGTTGGAATTTCACATGTTTTTTATACTTTATATTCACTGAAAATATTTGACAGATTTGGCTCCACTATGATTTGTATGTTAATGTTTCATTTTAAGTTAGAAATTAGTAAAAAAAAATATTTTATCAAATCTTTCAGGGTGTGTATGTATGTGTCTTTTCAACTTTGAAATGAAAATTCGAATGTATAAATTTCAAAAGAATATAATTTCTCTTCAGTGTGAAGTCGCACATGTTTCTGCAAATTTGAAACATATGAAAAAAGTTGAATTGCAATTTGTACAAGTATATTTTTCTCTTCAGTGTGTGTTTGCATATGGAGCACTAAATATGCTTTTCATGAAAACAAACACCCACAAATTTCACAAGACTATGATTTATGTTCAATATGTGTTTGCATTTGATTCACCAATATTGATTTCTGTGAAAATACAGCTCCACAACCTTCACAAGGATATGGTTTTTATGGGGTCACACATGATACACTAAATTTGATTTTTCAACAAATGCTGATCCAAGGGTGTGATTTATCATTAAAGCATAATATCAATTTCTGTTTTTCTTTCTGCTTTTCTAAAATAAAATAATAATTTTGTCATGGAAAGTCAATGAATATGAAACTGCCTCATGTTAGATAGCAACACTGGAATGAGAGAAAGGTAATCTGATGTGAAAATAAGGGAAATGAATTAACTACAGTATAAAACTTTTTTTTTTTTATAGAATACTGACCAAGTGAAGATTTGATAGTAACACTGGAATGAGAGAAATGATTAATTGAAAATAAGGGGGAAATGAATTAAGTAAAGTGTAACATTGATTCTGGAGAATATTTTCCTTTTTGAAAAAAATCTGGCATTAAGATTAATAGTCATGGCGAATTTACATTTTGGATTAATAGGCTGAAGTCTATGAATTCAAAATCTATGGGAGCCCCTAGCCAGAGTGTGTAATAATTTTGTCATTGCCATCGTTGTTGTGAAAGACCTCATAAGTGAAACAATTGAGTACCTCTCTTCAGCTAAATCTTTCAGGAGCAGATAGTATAATGTTATTATTGTAGCATACCTACAGATGATAATGGGTATGTCCCCATTCACATAAACACAGTAGTAAATACAGCATGTTGGTCTGCAGTTGGAGATTCATTGTGGAATTCACTTGACTCACTTCTAGCAGTTGACTAGTTCTTCTATGTATCACTGGCAAATCTTATATGTGTTGTTCTTGTCCTAAGTATTATCATTCATTACCAACCTTTGTGCAATTATTCTATTCAGTAACCTTCTCTAGATTATAGCAGTTTTGGGTATAGAAAGTGGAATTAGTATGCAGAGTTCAAATTCTGATCAAGTGTATTTTGTTCACTTTGCCCGAAAGCCCTTAGAAAGGCATGAATCTATATTTTCATCTCATGGATTTTGGAAGATTCCTCACTGCTACACTTATTCTAAATCCAGTGCTAGCAGATAGCCTAATGTTATTGGTGCAGAAATTAGAATTGGCATGCAGAGTTAAAATTTTGACCACATCTGTTTTGTTCATCTTATACCAATGCCCTTGGAAAAGGCACAAATCCATCTTTCTCCAGCTATGGGTTAAATAGCTAGGCAGACTCTTTGGTTGACAGTCAGTCTAGGAGAAGGAAAACTAAATTCAAACCAGGCAGAGTGGGCATGACAAACAGTATAAACAGGCTGAGTCAGGCACTAGACACACCTACTACTGCAACAGTTCCAATATATGTCGTGCCTCAACAGACCTTCAGGGTTCATGGGATTCATGACAGTGATCCCAATAAGGGAAAGAGAAAAGCAGGTGTTTGTCTTAGCTGAAAAAAATGTATGAATCAATAGAAGAAAGTTTTATTTTTCTATGAAATCTTTGAACGCGTCTAATTTTAGAACATGTTTAATTTCTTTTATGCTGGTAGAAAATAATGGTAGTAACACAAGTGCTACCAACACTGACAGTAAGACAAGGTGGTGAGAAATGATGCAAGATGGTGAAACTGATGGTATTAACAATTCATCACATGCCATACAGAGAAGCATTGATTTTATTTCTTTAGATTGGTCTCATTTTACAGTTGAAATGGCTAAATGTAACCATAAGTTCTAAGTTAATAGTTTCCTCTATTGCACTTCTTGCTTGTAGAACTTTCTTCAGGCTTCTTGCTTCCCAGTCAACTTTGATCATCAAAAATTTAAATACAATGTCAATCGTTATCATCTATCTTTTTAATTCCTGTTCTTTTATTGAACTTAATAGTGTTTTTTTTTAATATTCTGTAACACTCAGTAACCCCTTGTATCTTAGTGGTTTTTTATTACCTTGATTGCGGTGAAATGATTAAATCATGATTATTTAAAAATGAGAAAACTTTCCTGCAAAAATATTCACATTTTGTTTAAGTTTACATTTTAAAGAGAAATATTCATTCACAATTATGCATGAATTTTAACCACTCCAGAAAAGAATTGTCTGTGTGTTGTGTTACTGGTCACCAAAAACGCATGATTTTTAGCCTCTTCAAAAAAATTAACTGTGTGTAATACAACTCCCTAATTTTGTCTGAAAACACTGATCATAAAAACTTACGCTATACTTGAGTATATACAGTAAATCTCTATTGTTACTTTTCAGAACTGATGGTCTTACTCTACAAAGGAATCACTACAGTAAGAGGGTCAGTAGAATTGTCAAGTTTTATTAAGGTGCAGAATTGTTGGACAGTCAGAACTTAGTGCCAAATTGAAAACCTTAATATTCCTCTTTACTAGAGTGAATAGGATCATGAATCACTTTAGAAGGAAAGTGTATCACCATGTTTTGGGTGACCTGAACTCTCTGACATGTGTCTGAGCTGTTCAACAGTCTGTAGAGAAACTCAAGTGAGAAGGTTTCCAAAATAGCAGCCACCATTGATGTGAGCCACAAAACAACTGTGCAGTATCTTCCATAGCAGTGGCTATGAGGGGGGGGGGGCTGCTAGACTCAAATTTTTTCTCACCCCAGCCAATATTAAGAAATTGATTTGTTTTTTTAAGGCTTATCAACCCTCTGCAGGTTATTTAAAGTCAGAAAATACATTTAGACTGCAAGAATTTTTTTTTACTGATAGATGTCCTACTAATTAAGCTATGACCAGAAGGAGAAAAGGTGGATTCATACCTTTCTCAAGGGTATTTGCACATAACTGAATATAAAAAACACAATTGGGATTCCAATTCCAAGCTGTTATCCATTAAACCAATGGGACATCCAAGCACATGGTATTCCCAAGTCATCACCTATGTAGGTACTAACCAGGCTTGATGTTGCTTAACTTTGGTGATGGAATGAGAACCGGTGTTTCAATGCAATATGACCATAAAGCAACATTAAAAGAAGAAGAAGAAGAAAGGAAAGGTCTAATAGCATGTCCAAGAAGAATCAAAATTTTTAGCAAGGTGTAATCTTCTCAGACGCATTATCCTTTTGCTCAATTCTCTGTCAGTAAATGTATTTGGGTCTGGAGTAACCCTCATCAGGAATCTTCCAAGACCCCCCTGTCAAACACGGTAGGTTTTCAGTGAAGGTCTGGCGAGTGATTTGGAAAACTAGTGGCTTTGCATTGGTAGAATGTACTGCATCAATGCTGCAAAACACATTTTGATCCTTTAGGAAGGATTTCTCCCCATACTCAGATGGTTGAGGGAACCACATATTTCATGTAAGATGGGACTTCATGTTATGCTACAAAAGTAACCTGAGTGAGGCTGGAACAAAATGGGGCATAAGTTCTTCTATGGCAAGTCAATCACCAGACATGCAGCCTATTGAACATGACTTAGCCTTACTAGATAGATCACTGCATAAGAAACAGGTAAAACCTGCTTTTCATGACAAAGTGCTTGCATTCAGCATGGGCAGAAATTTCCCAGTCAGTGTTTTCAGAGCTTGTCACTTTCCTGAAAGAATGAAAGTGCTCAATGACTGTCAACTAAGGATTAATTGATACAATTCTGTTCTGTCTCCACAGTATAGAAACTGTCATGTTTTACTTCCTCTTTGTCTCTTTTTTAGTTTAGATACTTTTTAGATTGGTCACAGTTTTGACCACTTCCGATTAGCCCTTAGTATATCAGGGGAACTTCTCAGAATAAAAGCATGACACTGATTACATTGTCGGTAGTTTTATCCTCCTGATCTCACACCCAAAGTTAACCATCATCGGTTTGTAACTTTTAATAATTTTTCTCTCTACATTTGTCTGTTTTATTTCCATATTATTATTTGAACATTTATTTAAATAACTGTTGTATACTGTCATTACCTGTTACTAATACTCACCATAAACATTACCTCTTACTAATACTCACCATAAATACTATCTCCTAATAACATTAAGCAAAGATATCAGTTTCAATAAAGATTCCACATTGTTCAGATTTATTGGTTTTAACTCATCGTTTTATATAATTCTTATTCATTTATTATTAACACGATATCAAAATACAAAATAGTGTTAGAAGCACAGAACTAATAATTCTTAGAATCCAGAATACACAAAAGAAAAGAGATGGACTTTCTGCCTTATCCAAAAGAATTGAACTTCGCTGTGAAAAACTTAGAACAAATCTGGATAAAATGGCACAATCAGTTCAAATTACACCTACAAGCTACGGGATCAGATACGAAAACTGGGAAAATAACAACCCCAATTCTACTAACATGTATAGGATCAAGAGGTAGGAGACATATACTCACGTTTGTATCTGAGAATGAAGGACAGAAGAACGATCTACAGGTGATGATAGAAAATTTTAATAGGTACTGCCAAACGAGGAAGAATCTAACGTTCCTCACGCATAAGTTCTTCACATGTAAATAAAAAGAACAGATTTGATTTGACGATTATGTAACAGAATTACACCACACTGCGAATCAGTGTGAATTTAGGCAAATCTCAGTAGATTAATAAAACTAAAAGACATGTTAGTATGCAGCATCAGAGGCAGTGCATTACGCAAACGCATGCTGTGAGAACTGGAATTAAATTTAGAAAAAGCAATACAGGCAGGTCAAAGTGTGGAAGAAACCAGAAGACAGTCAAAAATAAATACTTCATCACAAATAAGAAAATATCCCCGCGATATATGACTGGAAAAAAAGGTTCCAAAACCAACATCAAAGCCAGATTCCAAAATAAAAAAAAATGGCTTCTACATATCAAGAAGACGAAAAGCTCGCGAAAAAAGTACAACTGGATAAATTCCTGCGGGTACTGCACAGGTTCACACAACAAAGATAACTGTCCAGCACTTTACAAAAACTCTAAGAATTGCGGAAAAAGGGACACTTTGCGAACTTCCAGGAAAAAGAATTTACATGAAATAAAAATATCCAGCAGGACAGAAATGTCAGACCACAAAGTGTATTACATGAACGCCATTCAAAAAAAGAACATAAATTCAGTAGAACAGAAGTGAATGAAGAAATGGTAACATTTAAAATAGACACAGGCGCAGAAGTGAATGAAGAAATGGTAACATAGACACAGGTGCAGAAGTGAATGTATTTCCTATGAGAATATATAAAAAATATTTCTCCAAAATCAAAATTACATAGAACATCAGTAAAATTGAATGTTTGTAATAATGCGAATATTCCAGTCATAGGAAGCTGGACAGCAACACTACACAACAAAAATTCGGAATTATTAACGCACTTTATAGCAGCAATTCAAATCCAGTCATTGACGTGAAAACATATGAAAAGCTAATAAAAAGAATTTCGAAATTAAAAAAAAAAGAACATACTGAGTTTATTAGAAGAATATGACTATTTTGGTAAGATAGACAAATTACTATTTACATATCAATAAACCCGTTATAAATCTTCGAAGAAACATTTTATTTTTATGAAAACAAAGCTAAAAAATGAACTGAAAAACATGAAAAAATGGGAATAATAAAACCTGTACAGAAACCTACAGACTGGGTAAACTCCTTAGAAAAAGCAAACAGCAGTGTACGTGTTATGAATAATCAAGAGTGGTCTCCCCTTATTTTGTTACTCTCTTCTTTGAGAGAGCTATTTCTGTTTACTGGGACTATAAAAGGACACTATACGCGAACCTTGGATTCTCAGTTGAATAATTCCTTCTTAAAGCCTACATCTGTGTACTTTTGTGATTACAATTTATTCAACTGAGGATCTCTCCACCATGGAACAATTTATGTGTCCACAGCGGTTCGACGTAGAACCTGATACTACAGACGAGTGACGTTCAAAAACTTCTTACAAGCAGTACATATATTTATTTCTGTTCTTACGGAAATTGTGGCACAAGGCCTAAGGATGGGGGAAGGAGGGGGATGGTCTTCCGTAGCTGTCCTAGTCCTAGTTCATCCGACTCGCGACCCATTCATTCATTATATTCATTCACCACAAGAATTTATCCATCACCTTCAATCCTACATACACCAAAACACCGCATACTCGCAGGGAACCTACAAAAAACATAAAAATTTGAAAGTCTATATTTATAAATAAAAATCTCATGATACATGAAATTATGGAGGAGGGGAGATGAACCCAGAAAACAAACTCAAAAGATGCAACTAAAACAAAACTATGTTAGTAGGGACCGTCCACCCCTCAAAATAATAAGTGAAGCCATTGTATTCTGCCAGTGGACAGAATCAAGCAGCACACTCACTAATGGAATGGGCAGGGTAAAAATAAATGACGGAATGGGGAAAATCAAAGGCTGATCCTGTCGAGATGAAAAATGGGGGACAAAAACAAAATGGTGTGGTTGGGAATCTCAACATGGGTCATAACAAAAGAGAATGCCGGGAAACAGGCCGGGAACAACAACAAAATAGTACTAACCTAACCAGGGGAGGTTTCAGAGGAAACCGCCTCGTTGCATCACGGGAAGTTAAAAGAGAAAATCAAGGTTAGCCCCGTCCACACGAGCCAGGCTCGCCTCAGTCACCCATCTTTCGTTGAAATCTGTCGAAATCAAAAGCTTGATGATCGGATATGATTTTCACCTTAAGCTGGTGCCTAAAGAAAACAACCAGATCCTGATACAAAATCCGTTAATTTTGCCAAATTCCCTCCTTTCACGATGTCTACACCACCATTCTAGCCACGGCTAGCAACGTGAAAAATTGTTTTACCCCGGAGAATGGCGGCGATACATTGTCACACGCGTACGCGAGATCAATGGACACAAGCTGCTCAGGAGCGAGACGGGCCGTCAACTCACCGGTATACTCACAGAAGGGGCGCACCTGAGGACAATGGTAGAAGGCGTGTACAGGCGTTTCTTCTAAGCCAAGGTCACACCGATGACACTCTGCCTGGCCCCATCTAAAGAGTACGTCATTGAGATGTAGCACGTTCTGAATCAATCGCCAGCTAAGCGAAAACTCGGAGTTACTGAGGTAATCAGCCGCTAACGCCCAGGACCACAAGGAGAGCAACTCTGATGCAGACAAGCCGAGCCGGTCAAACAGAGGATCCTTCGCGAACTCCTCCACTAATTCATGATACAATAGTCTCAGAGGCCGGGAAAGGTCACTGGACCTTCAAGGCCGACGGACACTAGCAGAGGAAACTTTCCACGGCCGCGACGGCGCCTATCCAAGAAATGGGAGTGATGGTAAGGCTAGAGGAGGCGCCCCTAACACTCCGCGCCAAAATCGAGCCCTCCGTTAAAGTGCTACGTAGGAAAACCAGCCTTGAGCTATGGCGATGACTCGCCAGGTGTGGCAATCCCAGCCCTCCAATTACACGGACGCTGATATCAGCAAACGCTCGATCGCCTCCATACGAGTTCTGCAAAGAGGAAGTACAGCCAAACAGTAAAGGATGAGGGGCAAGACCAACGCTCTGACTTTTTGCCTGTACTTCTGACCAATTATTCTTCATCTGGCGTCCAGTCCTGAACCACACTCCAAGAATGCGGACGCGTCCATCTGTCCAACCAAAGGGCCCCGGAAGCACAACCCCCTCCCAGGCACCTAACCGCAAGCAGAAAGACTTGTTATGTTTAATCTTGGCCCCCGTCACCTTCTCATACCGTTCAAGCGCCTTCTGTACCACCTTAACGTCGCGATGGCACGACACGAAAATGGATACGTCATCGGTGTACGGAGAAACCCTGGCTCGAGCTCTACCAGGGAAAATAACTATTACGTGTAGGTCTGGACTGCACGTCCTGTCCTTCAGCTGGCGAAGAAGAGGCTCCAACGCCAAAAGCATAAAATAAGGGCGACAGTGGACAACAATGTCGAACCGACCGTGACAGCGCAAAAGCGCTCAAACGCTTCCCGTTCACCAGTACTACAGTACTGGGGGGGAGCGATACAGGAAGCTAATCCACTTACAGAAGTTGGATTCTAATCCAGCGGCCTGCAGAACAGACACCAGGTACTGATGTTCGACACCTATCAAATGCCTTGGACTGATCCAAATTGATCAGCGCGGCTTGCTCGTCCTTTTCTATGATCGCGCGGACCAGATGCAGTTTGCTTTGAATTGTTCGTCCCCTCACAGCACAGGTCTGATCGAGTCCCAACAAGCTCACGACAACTGACAAACGCTCTGTTGGGATCTTGGCCAAAATCTTTAACTCTGTGTTTAGCAGAGTTATAGGCTTGTAATCGTCTAAATTCCACCCAACTCCCTTGCCCTTTTTCAACAGTGTAATCACACACCTGGAAATCCGGTCCTGGGTGGACGCCTGCCTGAATCAGTTTTTGAACACCACAATCAAAATCGGGAGAAAGATGTGCGACAGCCTCAAGTACATTTCGTAGGGCAGACCATCAAGTCTCAGGGACTTGCCTTTGCCGACCTTCTTCAATGCGAAGTAGACTTCGCCCTCTGTGATCTCAGACTCTCGGCTAGCTGCTTCATCGGCGAAAGCCGAGGAAAGTCAGCCAAATAGCTGCGAAACTTGTCGCCACTGAGACCAGGCTCCTTAGTAAAACGGCTCTCGAAATGCCGCCGAAACACCTCAGAGTACGCTCCTTCGGGGTAATGACCTCACGAATGTATCGATCAGAACCTCGACGGATCTCTTCCTTGCGCAATTCTGCGATCATGTTCACAGCTTCGTTAGAAAACTTGTTTAACCTATGACTACCTGACCCTGATAGTGCTTGCTAGCCTCACGCTTCAGCGTCTGCATAGCTACGACTATCTCTAGGAAATCCCCCAATTACCTTTTTAGCCTTATCTAGAGTGAGTCCTTGGCTATATTCAGTGGTGAAGGACCTAATCCTATCCTTAAGCCTAACCCACCACCTACTCCTAATAACCGCCCCACTAATTCCTGCTGTACTAATTTAGTCAACTGTTGCTGAAAGTCCCGTCTGTCCAGTAAGCACAGATTGAACTTCCAGTGTCCAGCCATTCTAGGCCTACTGCTTAACACCATCCGGGCACAGACGAGTTTATGTTCTTAATAGTCTAAACGGTGGAACGTGGGACAAGTAGTAAAGCTAGGTTGACCCTTCTGATTAACATTCTATCCAGGTAGTTGGCTACCTGCAGAGACGGCCAATTATGAGCCCACGTCCACATCTCCTACCCCGGATGATCGACCCGGTATCTATCGACGAACCCAAACTTGCCTTTCCGCTATCTCCCCGCCCAATGTCTATCTTGGCGTTCAGGATGGAATTTCAGCCCCCGCCCTTAATACTTAGCGCGACGAATCCACCAGGAAAGGCAAAAAGTCGACACGCACCCCATGATCATTGGGCGCATAAACCGCAACGACCTGAAACGAACCACTGTTCACGGAAATATCGGCCACGACCAACCGGCCCTCCACATCCACATGGACAAGGTTTACCCTTGCATTCAGGGAACGCTTGACTAACAAGGAAACACCTCTGGCCTGCTGGTCCCCGTATGCTGAATAGACGACAAAGTTGTTAGCACATTTGCATCAATGTCGCAAACAAAGTGTCTCCTGGATCGCGGCCACATCCATACCAAACAACAATAGATCAGGAAGCAGGCGGACTGCCTTAATCCGATCTCTCAAGCCGTTCACATTCAAGCTAGCTAGCTTGATAGACATCTTTTAAGTTGGAGTCCCTTAGACGCAGACTGGACGAAAATCTGTGGGGGGTCAAGACCATGACGAACTGTCCCAGACTACCAATAATTCATCCTTCTGTGACAATACCGCCGATGTCTGTAGGAAATGTTAATTTTATAAAGCAATATTAAGATAAATTTTTAAGCTCCGGAAACTATCTGGACCATCTGGAGCTTTGGAAATGCATTTTTGGCTTCTGCCACATAGTCCCAGACCTTAAGGTTTCCCCCTGTGTTTCTAATCAGTGTAATAACACCGGGAGCGCCTGGAAAGTCCTCGTAACCTCTGTTGACTTTCCATGTAACACAGTTTGGGTTGCTGGTAATTAATCATGAAAATGGCAACTTGAAATATCACTGAAAACGAGATAATGATGAATAACTTAGCATGAAAAGGGTTAATCAATATCAGGAAGACAGGCTGATAGTAAGATTGTTCTCAGAGAATCGAAATAGATACAATGAAACAGATGACCGCTTGAAAGCGATTCTCAGTTTGTGCGAACAAATCACTTGTTGACAGCACGTGACAACCAACGCCTGGATCTGACAAGAGAAGAGAGTTAAAGCTAAATAAATTTATTTCGAAGCATGTCATAAGGAAAAACATAGAATTGATCACCTGCGGCTGAGCAATGGTCGCCATAATGGAAGTTGAAAACATTTCCCTGGGAAAGTGTCTCTTGGGTCAAAGGTGACAAAGCCAATTGTGATGTCAATTCACTTTTGAGAAATGTTCATTTGTAACCATGAGTGCGATCAAGGAAGGGTGAGGGATTACCTTGACCCACTGAAGGGTAGCAGGCAAACATTAAGGAGGTTGAAGGAGCTGCTCACGCCCACTGGGCAGCAATAGTGAGAGGTGATACTAAGAGAAGGTGGAGGCAGCCGGGCAGTCTGCACCCCCACGCCCACGAGAGAGGGGGAATCACCCAAAATTATGAATTAATTTGATTTCTCAAAACCAAAAATAATAGACTTTTGTTGGAAATCAGGGGATTCACCGGAACACAACCTACATCTTGCTCCGCCCCGGTTTCTAGTTGGAGTCCATAAAAATGAATGTGCAAAAGCCAATCAGTAGAGTTCAGAGTTGCGAGCTGACAAAGGAAGCGACGAAAGTCGCTCAGATATTCCACACTTCCTGCCAAACTCAAGAATCTCCGACTTCAGCCTTGAGCCAAACTTATTAAAACAGTAAAACAAATTTCGATAACTCTGCAAGTCAAAGAAACGTACCAGCTTAAACAACTGTTGCGTCCGATTTAGGAACGGGTTGGATCGACAAACACATGTATGGGAACGCAACTACTAACGAACCCTTGTACATAGAATTGATATAAAAATAGTAATTATTTTTATATATATTTCGAGTGCTGTTTTTTTTTCCAATTTTATTGTACAACTTCGCTCTACTTGGACCAGCCCAACACAAAGATACCTGCGATGAATTGATCTTAGCCTCCTTATAATCAAATCAATCACAACGTAGGGTAAGGCGGTCAGGATCAAAGACATCACTCCATTGATCAAACCAAAATTCACCCCGAGCTGACCGCGACGAAAGGTTACATCCGTGGCCATTGTTGTGAACCAGGATCAAGTTGAAGTGTTGCACTATCAACAGAGGTACATTTGAAGAGAAGAGGGCCTTCCTGTGGGAGGAAAGGTCCCTCTCGAGAACTCCCAGTCGACGAACCGTAGTAGGGGAGGAGTGGTGGCTCCTTGACTTACCTTGCAGCAGTTCTTTTTCTGCTCTTGCTGGCGAAGTAGGCGCGGATTTGGCCTTCTCCGCACTAATCCGCAAATAATCCTCCGTGAGCTACATGGGCACTCCATGTAAGGTAATCAGAGTTTTTCGGGTGCCCATGTATTCTGTTTGCAGCCTCGTCGTTTTGGTGCTGAGGCTGCTTCCCGCTAGTTCCTTTGCAATTTCTTCAGTTGCCAGTAGGATGTCCCACATGGCATTCGATCTTCGGGCCCAAACTTTGGCCCCTATGTTTAAAGCCTTTAGGTCTTCTTCCATGACCTCCCTGCTGACAGCCATGAATTTTCTGGTCTTGATATCGACCGTCAACAGGGAGATTGTCCTGGATGCCACTGTCTCTATGACCGAAGGCATCGGCAAAAGTTCATTTTTTGAGATGAACTACTTGTACTCATCTCTTAGCATTTTGTAATACTCCGGCCCTTGTTTGGACCTTTCCGGCACCCAAGCCGATGATGCAGTAGATGTATTGGCCAATGGCTCTTTTTCCTGGGTCACCTCCGCCATAGCGGGAGGATATTCCCCACACAAAACAAGAAACTAACAAACAGTTAAAATATACAAAAGCAAAGCACAAAAACGATGACAAATGTCTGACTTACTATTATAACAAACAGTCAATCGCGCAAAACAAAAGTTCCCGACTAGCGTCCAGTCGGCAGACCAAAATTCAGGCGGGTTGTAACTCAATACATGTCCCTAACTTCTTACAAGCAGTACATGCAGAAACCCCACATCGGCCATTGAACAAACTTGGACTAATTATATACCCCACACAAGTACATGAAATAATCGTGGACTGTCCCACTTATGAGGAGGCTATGGACATACTACAAGCTACTTACCGGAAACCAAAGAATGAAATCTTCTCGCAACATAAACTGGCTACCCGACACCAACTAAATGGTGAATCGCTAAAACAGTACTTAAAAGATTTAAGAATCCTAAGCAAGGACTGTAACTTCTGGCCAATGAATACCGAAGAAATTCGAGACGAGCATATTCTGGGAGCTTTTATCAACGGTCTACAGAATGCCCATGTAAGGCAGACTCCTTGAAAATACCAATTTAAATTTTAAAACAGCTTACGAGCAGGCCTATACATTTGAGGTATTACCCAAAACAGTCCGTGTTCTACTTACAGACTGATACTGTCGGTGAGGCTCCGAACGTTCACTATTCTCATTTACCCTCATCTTCTTACGTACATGATTCGCTGAGTCCCTCCTCTAGTGACTTCTCTTTCTAAGCAGAAAATGTCAGATACTCTAACATTTCAGAACTGCCTACCACTACTGCTGTCGAAGGTCGTAAATGTTACTTTTGTGGACTCAGTCAACATCTTCGGTCCTCTTGTCCAGCTAGAGATGCTAGGTTTCAAAATGTGGGAGGTTTTGTACAATTTTAAAAGGTTTGTCGGTTCACAACCTCTAAAAATAAGACTTCTACTGCCTCTTTTATTGTAGCCACCATAACAGCAGCTCCTCCGGACAGCCTTTCAAAAAGCATAATGCAGATTACAGTTAATGGCGTTGCTACTGATGCACTAATTGACACCAGCAGTTATGGCAGTTATATTAATTTCAGCATTGTGAAGGTTAATCAGTGTCTACTCGAGTGTCTATGGTAAATGCTTCTCTATCATCACAAAATGATTGGATACTGCCTGGTTAGCCGACAGTTAAGAAACACTTTATATAGAAACATCAAACTCTCGATAATGAAGAACCTCTGCAGTGATGTGATACTTGGGCATGACTTTCTACAGCATCATTCTAGTACTGAGATTCCTTTCCGAGGACCCAAACCAGCCCTCAGCATTTATGGATTAACAGCAGTCAATGTCCCCTACCCGTCACTCTTCAATAATTTATCTCCAGATTGTTAGCCTATAGCAATGAAGTCAAGACGATACTCACTTGATAAAATTTATAAAAGCTGAAATTACAAGAATGCTCGACGAAGGAATCATTGAAACAAGTGAGTCTCCACGGAGGGCCCAGATATTAATAATATCTTCTGAGAAGCACAAAAAGAGATTATTAATTGATTACTCTCAAACCATAAATAGGTTCACACTATTAGAAGCTTACCCACTACCACGGATAGACAAAATCATAGGTGAAATTGCCAAATATAAAGTGTACAGCACGCTAGATCTCAGAAGCGCCTATCACCAAGTGGTAATTAAACCAGCAGATCGGGCCTACACAGCTTTTGAGGCGAATAGTCGACTTTACCAGTTTAAAAGGACACCATTCGGAGTAACGAATGGCGTTGCCAGTTTCCAGCGAATTATGGATAAAATGATTAGTGACGAAAGATTGGAAGGCACTTTCGCATACATTGACAACGTAACCGCATGCGGACGTAACTATGCAGATCACGATCGATATCTGAAACAAAAAATGGCGGCTATTGAGAAATATAATCTCCCATTAAATACCAACAAATGTTTTTTTTTTTTTTTTTTTTGGCATAGAGACTGGGGTACACCGTGAATAAAGGTTCTATGTCACCAGATCTGAAACGATTGAAACCTCTACTAAACTTTCCAACTCCTGGTAAAATGCGTGCTCTAAAACGAGCTATGGGTATGCTTGCACATTACTGAATTGCTTCTTTTTCAGATAAAATGCATCCATTGGTACAAGCGGATAGTTTTCCTCTTTCTCCAGCAGCAAAAATTTTAAAAGGGATATAACCAACTCAGCAGTTACGGCTCTAGATCCTGCCATTCCTCTGGTGGTAGAGACAGATGCATCTAATTGTGCAATTGCTGCCTCTTTAAGGCAATCCGGATACCCTGTTGCATTTTTAAGGACCTTGTCGTATTCAGAAGAGCAATTGAAAAAGAAGCCTATGCTATATTGGAGACACTCAGAAAATGAAGACACTACTTGATAGGGCGACATTTTTGATTGATCACTGATCAAAAATCCGTCGCATTTATGTTCAACACCAGAACAACTTGTAAAATTAAGAATGACAAAATAGCGAGGTGGAGAATTGAACTCTCCTGTTTTCTTTTGACCTGAGCTATCGACCTAGAAAAAGAATGCTGCGGCAGATGCACTATTGGCGCTATGTAGCTTGATACCAAACATAAATGAATTTCATACCCTACACAATGAACTGTGCCAGCCAGCCATAACAAGAATGACATGTGGTACGAACCAGAAACCTACCATATTTCACAGACGACATAAAAAATTTAAAAAATGATATAATCATGCGGAATGTGCACGGAACACAAACCTCAGTTCTTCAGGCCTAATGCCGGAAACACTTATAAAAGCCACTCAAGTTTTTGAGAGGTTAAATATAAATTTTAAGGGTCCCCTACCATCAGAAAATAGGAATCTGTACATGCTAACCGTCATCGATGAATATTCACATTTCTGTGTCCGGACATATCTGCAAGTTCGGTGATACAATGTCTATGCTCTTTATTCGCCATTTTTGGGGGTTCCATCTTACATGCATTTAGACAGGGGAGCCTCTTTCATGCCTGAGCAGTTGAAACAATTTCTTCGGGAACGAAGTGTGGCCACTAGCAGAACGACTCCTTACCACCCTCAGGGTAATGGCCAATGTTAACGGTACAATGGTGTTATATGGAAAACTATACAACTAGCCGCTGCAAATTGCAAATGTCCCATTTCCCTCCCGTCTGAATCTCTGTATGCTATCAGAACGCTTCTATATACAGCCACAAATGCTACGCCTCACTTGAGGTTCCTCTCATTTCAATGCAGAAACTCGGCAGGAACTTTACTTCCTTCATAGCTCTCTAAACTTGGGACGGTTTTTCTGAGACGAACCGTCCGTCATAATAAAAATGACTCATTGACAAATAAAGTGGGGCTAATTAAAGCGAATCCTCAGTATGCCCGGGTGTGCCACTCGGATGGGAAAGAATCTGCTGTTTCCTTGAAAGACCTCGCATCCGCAGGAGATGTACCTAAACCTGATATAGCTTGCGAGGAGCGGCCTAAATATCCAGACCTTTCCACTACAGTTGAAGGCCAACCTGGCAGCATTGAGCCATGAGACTCATCAACCGACTCAATGCATGTATCGGATACTGAGTTCGTATTGTCTCGGGAGTCCCAGGAGGAGCCAGTAGTGGAGGATCGCTTGATAGCTCAGAAGCAAACCCATCCCCAAACTGATTCAGAATCAGAATCACAGAAGCTCGCATGCAGGAGACGTGTTTTTCTTTCAACATTGGACAAGTTTTCAGGGCCAGAAACTCAGAATGTAGACTTACCAAGACGTTCCAGCAGAACCTGCAGAACACAGGCAAAATGGAATGAATTCGTCCCGTACTACTGAAAGAAAATGGGGGAGAATGTTATGAATAAACAAGAGTGGTCTCCCCTTGTTTCGTTACTCTCCTCTTTGAGAGAGCTATTTCTGTTTACTGGGACTATAAAAAGACACTATACACGAACCTTGTATTCTCAGTTGAATAATGACTTCTTAAAGCCTACATCTTCGTACTTTTATCATTACACTATGATTATGCTTAGACTCGAGAGACTTGAATAAAGAGATAAAACAAGAACAGAAACTTTGCTGATTGTTGTGATGTCTTCCTTCTAATTAGTATATTGTGGACACTTCAATTTACTATAAAGTAGTAAGAAAGTACGTCTCGGAGAAACAGTGATATAGACTGAACGTTGGTCAACCGACACACATTCCCAAGTCGTGTAATTCACTTCTGTTGTATTTACTGTTCAATACACTATTTATCTGCAACCTCTTGTTTTGTTATTTCTTAACCATTACTTGGTCACAACATAATTGGCTTCGAAGAAACGAACTTCACCTTAAAACATAAAAAACAGCAGCTACTGTTGGAACACAAATTTCAAGAAAGACAAGAGAAATTCCAACAAGAACAAGCAAAACACCAACAAGAACAACATTTGCTGTTGGAGAAAAAATACCAAGAAAGACAAGAAAAATTCCAACGAGAACAAATGGAATTGCGTTTGCAAAATGAACAAGAAAATGAAAAACTGCACCTAGAAATTCTGGTTAGATAATAGAAACTTGAGGAAATGCTCCTTCAAACACAGAATAAGCAAAGGCACTTATCCAACAAAAGCCAAAATGACCATATAAAAACCCGCTCTCTCCAAATACTATATGGAGTGCTATTGAAAACTTCACGTACGTACCTGAAAATGAAATTTTAAACCGCGAGGACTTATTTAATACGGATTGTGCAAATTTGGCTGACCATAAAAAGATTCTACTCCACAGGAAATTAGGCATAGCAGAATATATTGAGTTTGTTAACTATATTTTGCCTAAGAAAACCAGCGACTTGAAATTTAAAGAAGCGGTTCAATCATTAAGTTTTAAGGCGAAGTTCATTTCTTCTTCAGTTCAAAAACGTCACTGTTTCACAAGCATTGGTAATGCATCAATCTCACTCGCAAAGAAGAAGATTATACTACTTTCGCGAATGTAGTCAATAAACATTGCGATACTATCAAATTAGCCGAGTTAAGCGCCAATAATTTTAAATGCTTGATTTTCGTTCAGGGTTTGACTTCAGCGAAAGACGTCGAAATACGTCGTAGGGTGCTCATCAAGCTTGAAAACGAGCCCGACGTTACTTTATAGCAAGTTGCCGAAGATTGCTAAAGTTTCTTGAGCGTCACAAAGGATCGAAAAACATCGAACAGAGTGGCGTGGCTCACATTAAAAAAATACGCCAAAGAAAAATCAAAAAGTGCCAACCAAAAAATAATAAAGTTACTTTGCCGTCAAGACCATGTTTCGGGTGTGGTCAATTACATTGGTATAGAGATTGTCCTTTTAAAGATATGTTTTAATTGCGATATAAAGTGGGACACAAAAGTTCCCACTTCAGGATTAAGATCAAGACAAAAAAAACTTTTGTAAAAATTACCAAATCTGATGAACCAGAATATAGTAACATCAGAAAATATATTGAAGTACAAATATGTAACAAAAATATAAGGCTACAGCTTGATTCGTGTTCAGACTTATCCATAATTAATTATCAAACATGGAAAAAAAATGGGTAAGCCGACTTTGTTAAGAACGAACCGAATAGCTAAAGGAGTAACTGGCGACCCTATTAAGTTTATGGTCGAACTTATAACGAACGTGTCATTCAAAGGTAAAACGTTAAAACTTAAGGCGTATATTATGAAAAATACGAGTAATCTGTTAGGGACTGATTGGTTACAACAGTTTCAACGTTGAGATAAGGCCTATTAACTCATTATGTCAAAAATTCGAAAATTTGACTAACAAAGCAGAGAAGTTGAAAGGTGAACTTAAAAAAACTTTCCCGGCGTTTTCAGTAGAGGACTAAGAAAATGCACAAAAAGTTTGCCTCGTTAAATCAAACTGACAAAGAATTGAATCTACTTGAGGAAATGGTTCTGGAAAAGGTGGAATATAGCGAAAGACTGTCCCGAGGACTTTCCCATGATTGACAATTTGACTATTTCTAAAGTTCAAAAAGGAAATCTCTTGTTCGCATTAAAGAAAAATACAATAAAATATCGTCGATCCGAGTTCAAGTTTCGGTTTAGTCTGTTACAAAACGGCATAAAACCACATTTACTTCTAACTATGAGTTAAATGGAAGAATAGACTTAGCTCTTTAGCCTGGGTTGGTAGCTTGTCCAGAAAGATCACCCCCCTGCAATCAAGCCACTGGGTGGCATGCCAGTACCGTTTACCGCTGGTGGCTCACTGTCGGGCCGCCGGCGTATTCGTCTCGCAAGTGGTACCACTATCGGACCCGCAGGTGGCTGCCACCAGAAAACCGCCGGCGTTACGATCGGCGATCCGTCAGCGTACCGCTAGGGGCTTGCGTGTAGGGTTTGAATTCAAAACCATGGATAATGCAAACAGGAAACCACTCTACTATCTTTCTCGAGAAACCATGGCGTTTTCCAGATGATAAAGTAAAAGGAATTTATGTAGATTTTCAACCGATAACAAACGCTCGAAAAATGTCTTTAGGTAAAGATGCGTCAACAAAATCGTTACCAACGTTGCAAAATAAATAAAAGTCCATAAAAAATTAACAACTGATAGTCGTTTGAAAGAAAATCACCCTTCTTATGTGACATCCGATAAAGTTTGGAATTTCTACATTAGCAAAACCTCTTTAAATTAATAGTAGGAGTTCGATATTTTTATGTATTTATTCTGTAATAGGATAAGTCACAAGAAATGGGAGATAAAGTAATGCGTAATAAATCACATGACCGATTCGAACGTTAGCTTTGTGCACGATTACAAAGTAGTAAGTCTTTAAAAGTATATTCAGTACAAAATCCTATGTGTTAGTGAGAATTTATTTAAAAGTTTGTATGTTTAATATATATATATATATATATATATATATATATATATATATATATCATATACGGGGGATCGGGCTTTCTAATGGCTTGTTTTTCAAAGAACACTTTTATTTCAAATTATTGTTTTCAAATGTCCATTTTAAATAATTTATTCCGTACAGTGTAAAGATTTTAGCAGAATATATGAATTGAAAACAGGCAAATTAAATTTAGCCCGACTTAAATTCGGCGAAAATCAAAGAAAGTGGCAGCCTTAACTCGTCAACTGGAGGGTTGGGTTGAGGAATGTGACTGGAGTAGTGTTGTAGAAATATCAGTCAGCAGTATTGATCATAAATGTACAATAAATAAACTAAAAATTCACAGACAGAGAGATTCACTAACGCATAGACATATATACAAACACACACCCGAGATAGATACACACCTGATTAAAAACACATATCTGGCTAGTGCATTCCACTTCTGCTTTCATTTCTTTACCAAAAAGAGAGAAATTATGTTTTAAGTAAATATTGAATGCAGAAATAGGAGAGATGATATACAACTGATGATATCAGTTGTCAAAATACTCTCTATCTAATACGATGCTACAATCAACGATAAAAGATCATAACCAATCATTTTAAGAATATTTTTTTTGAGAATTTCTATTTTGTTCGTAAACATTTTTATTGAAAACTTTTTTGTTAACGGATACGCACGCATATTACTGCTTCTCGGAGAATTTAACTAATCATGACACTGTAACTTTTATTTTTTCTTTCGAAGCTTCACTGAAGTGTAAAGAATTTAAATGTAAAAATCATTTTGGACATATTTCTTTCAATTCAGTGTTTTTGTTTTTCATTATAAATGCCGCTTGTTACAAAATATCAGTGTTTATGTCAATTTTATTTACGCATTGAGCAATATACCTAACCATTCTCTAAATCATCAATTAATGGCTCAAATCATCACAATAGAGTTTTTTTTTAAGTTTATGCATTCTTATTTGTTCCTTTTCTTGAGCAATTTTTATGCACTGTCGGCCTGCTAAGCCAATCACAGCTTCACAAGTGCCCCGTTGGCCGGCATTACCTGTTTTCACCTCCCACGACGAGAACGAGGGGTTGGGTTGGGTTGCTATTTTCCTACAAATGCTGCCAGACCAATGCCAGACATAGCGCCTAAAAAAAATGATCACTTGTGAGATGAAATGCCTGAGGAAAGCAGTGAAGAAGACCAGGCGAGAGAAGATCAGGAATGAGGCAATAAGAGATATGGTAGGAGCAATACCAATCATACAACACATCGAACGACAGAGGATCAAGTGGTTCGGACACTTGACTCGTATGCCTATCAACCAACCAGCCCCACAAGCATACACTCAGGTATTCTGGCTAAAGAGCGAGAGGCAGACAAAAATGACGCTGGAGCGACTCAGTGGCAGACACCACAAAAGCCCACAAGATATCTCTCCTCCAGGTCACTCGCCTTACAGCTGACAGACGACTGTGTCTCTCCGCGACGTCTAACAGCACAAGCGGAAGGAAAAACTAAAACTAAACTATACTATGCATTCTTATGAACATGTCATCTTGTTAAAAAAAACAAACACCTACATTATAGATAAAAATTAATTTACCAATTATGGAGAATGATATAGTGTTAGATCTTAAAAGAAATTCATTTGGGAAGAGGAATATTGCGAAAAAGCGGGAAATTATTAAATTAGGTCGACTGACTCCTTCACTGAAAACTAAAGTCGGCGCACGTTCTTTTCAAAATAGATGGTATCAATAGATTGATTGTGTGCAAGTGTGTCAGAAGAAAAACTCTACTGTTGTTCTTGTTTGCTCTTTCAGAACAAATCAGGCCAGTCAGTATTTTTAGATTGCTATAACCTCCATAATAGGGTACTCTATTGGATCGCTAAAAAAGAGCATAGCATGATTAAAAAGACGCCAAAGTTGATGAAAACAAAATTTTCGCGTCTAAATGCTTATGTTACTTTTTAGAGGAAAGATCAAAGTATTTTTTACTTATTTTTTGAAATTTTTCCTTCTTTTTTAGAACATTGTAAATTTTGATTAAAAGACCTTGTTTCTCTTTTTATCAGCTTAGCTGATAAATTAACGTATAAACATTTTAGCGCGTTTTTTCCCGTTTGACACACATTAATTTGGAAAATCTTGCAAAAATGAAAATAATTGTCGGATTTTAATGAAATTTTCAAAAACTATTTACAAATGATGGAACTTATTACAAATACATTTTTTTTTAGTAAAGTCATCGCAAAAATTTTTTTTTTCATATGTATTTACCCGCGCTAACTAATTGTACGAAAACTCTATAATTTCAATTTTTAGTAAATCTGTTAAGCTTAAAAGGGAGCGACATAACAAATTCGTTGAAGAAAACAATATAGTTAAAACAATAAATGCTGTTTTATATCTTTGTAAACAAGAACTACCATTCCTTGTCCATGACGAATGAAAAATAGCTTGAACAAAGGAAATTATCGCGAGTTATTGCACTGATTTGCTGAAATAGAAGCGTCTTTGCATCAAAACTTACTAAAGAAGGATCAAAACAATTTTCACGAGTTTCAAGTACGATACAGGATGCCATTATGTCTGCAATTGATAAGGTAATATTTGATGGAATTCAAACCTAAGTTAAAAATACTCCATTTATGTCCGTACAGGCAGATTAAACTGCAATGAATGCACAGCTTTCTGTTATAATCATCATGTATGTTACTGGATGCGAAATAAATGAAAGATTTTTATGATTTTATGATATAAGTAATGATAAAAGCGCTTCAAGGTTAGCTGATGTAATAGAAACTGCTTTATACTCCTTTAGTAATGTTAAAATTAAACTGGTTTGCCAAACGTAATGGAGCAGCGGTAATGGCAGGTGAACGAAACGGCGTAAAAATAAAATTGAAAGAAAAAGGGCTTAAATATGGCGACTTCATTCATTGTACTGCACATAAGTTTAATTTGATTTTAAGTCGAAGTGCCGAGTAGGTTAATGGAGTTAAAAGTATTTTTCTCATTTATGCAGCTTTAATAAATTTACTTCTTATAGTACAAACAGAAAGACTATAGGAATTTTAAAGTCAGTATGACTGTGCGACTGTGGTGTTATAGACCCAGAAGTGTGTCAGCTGTAAAAGATTCACGTGAAAAATTGAAAAGTGAATTTCAAAATATTTTAGGCCAAAATTAAAATCGGGATGAAGATACACTTAGTGAAGCTGATAATCTATTCGCCAAATTGAACGAATTCAATTTCATATTTTTTATAAACTGCTTTTATACAATATTATCACGTGCTAAGAAATTGTTTGACGTTTTACAATGTAAACAGCTTGATTTAAAATTTCTCAAGATAAAATAAATGATTTTATTCAGTATATTGAAAATCAATGAAGTGATGAACAGTATAAAGATATCGAAACAACGCTTGAAATTGAACATTTCAATGATTCTGACTCCCCCACCCATCAACTCTTTCAAGAATAACCAAAGGGAAGCAAATGAACTAAAATATCTGGAAATATTTCAGACTATTTTAATGACGTAAAGAAAGTGATTGGTTCACATTGAAGAATTTAAATATTTTAAACTATTCAACATGAAAAAATTGGAAATGTTTGCAGATAATTTTCCAATGAAGTATATAAAACTTAGCAACACAAATACTCAAATTTATTTGATTACAAATCTTTAGTAAACGAACTGAAATATTTGTATCACGACTACGACTTTAAAAAATGTGAGTCAACTCACGGCATTTTGGAATTACTTTATAAATCGGGTTTTTATCTGTAATGCCAGAGACTGTAATATTGATTCAACGTTTTCTAACCATCCCTGCCACGTCTGTTGCAAACGAAAGAAGTTTGTCAACCTTCGATAAAATTCGATCATTTTTAAGATGCACAATGGCTGAACGCTTGTCTTCATTGACTCGTATTTCGATTGAGAAACAAATTCTTGTCGATTTAGAACGGCAAAAAATATTATGCAAGATATTCGAGGAGTATATACATTCCAAGGCGCTTGAAATTTATATATTTAAATAAAGTAAGTGTTATTTTAAAAAAATTAAATTCGTGTATGTCTGCGTTTTAATGTACGAGTGAAGTGTTAATTAAATGCATTACTAGTTTTACCAGGACTGGGGAGTCAGATGAAAAACATCTGGCTCTAACACCATTCTGGCATTCAATGTATTTAGCATTCTGCTACTAATTCACTGTATCATGCAATAGGTTCTTTCGACGTCAATTTTTGAATAAACTAAATACCAAAGTGGATTACAGAATCTTGAATCATTCTCCGACTTCTTATTGGCTAATATATGTGAAAAACATTACAACACCTACGAAAAAGTGTTCAGAGTCAATTTACCGCCAAAATCTGGTTGTGTTCGCGAGCCTATCACGTGATTCACATTACTTATAAATACTTGGACACATCTTCAACTCTTTTCTCCTCCTCAGACCCACAGCGATGTAGTTCAGTAGAGAGGTCGCGTTTGTCCCATTGGGGAAAGCGCTATAAAACGTCAAGACACACACGCACACACTTACGCACGAACATCACACACCTTTTACGAACATCTACGAACATTCACTCCTTCAACCTGAAACTGTTTCTACAAGGACACAGAAACTTATCAACTTCTAAAAGTGAGATTTTCATCAGTAAGAACAAGTATATTTATGCTGATTTTCAACTCGGAAATATTAAATTTGATAAGTTAACTTGTTTATTGAAAAAAAGTTTGAACAAAGTAACTATAAACAATTTTTTTCTATCCTCATTCAGCCGCAATGATAGAGAAAGCATTACCTCGAACCATCGTCAGTGAGACACGCTGCAAGAGCCCCCTACGTTTCGCGAGGCTCATCCCTTAATCGAGACGCAATCGCACCAATCCTCCGAAGGAACGCCATCAAACGAGTGCCAATAACCACAGAAGTCTCCACTGCCACAGGAGTAAAAAAAAATCTATCAGCAAGAGAAGAATATTTAACTATCTTTTTTTTTTATCTCTGCCTACCGGGCGACGGACTCCGGCTCAGCCGCGGATCTGATCAAATTACCGGCCGAAAATGCATCCGCACAGGTCGCATCCCAAATCAACGACTTACCCATTTTAAAAGGGAAAATGGTAATGCCATCGGGCCGCTTTCCATCACCACGGTCGATGCCTACGGGTTCGATTTGGGAAGGAAACCCAGCTGTATCCAAACATCTTCTGATGATGTCGTTTATTGCTGCATGCCGTGGAAATCGGCCGGCACTACGACGACAGGAGAGGGGATGCAAACCAAACTTGTCGATGTGACGCTCACATAATTTGAGTCCAAGAAGGATCGCGACTCCGACCCGAGTGCACTCATCATCTAGCGGGGTACCGGTAGATGAAGAGGGCACTACTCGGTTGTGAAGCAGATAGTAGACAGGTGAGGCGATGTTGATCCAGAGAGAGCCGCAAATTAGTAAAATTGGCCTCTCATTTTATTTTATCCCAGCGTTTTTGTTTTGATGTGTCTAGTGGGATAGAAAGTAATTCTTGGGCCCAGACGCTGCAAGCTTGTTCGAAAGAACTACCCGAGAAACACTGAGACGATCCACTGAGTATCTCATCAATTAATTCGCGACTGGACGAAAGTAAAGAAAGATATGCTGGAAGGGCCAAATCTACCGCTGATCGAAGGCCCAGGCCCCCGAAACTCAAAGGAAGCTTTGCCTGCTTCCACCCTGCAATTAACGTTGCAAATTAGCTCCGCACATCTCTTAATTGTGATATCTATCTCATTTAAGAAATCCTGTTCGAGGTAGCAAGGGGCACTTCGGAGAGTGTAGAGGAAACTCAGTAGCGAAAAACTGTTCTTCAAGAGGAAGAGGGCTGGATGTGCGTCAATTAATTTCAATTTCTCAGTCATTCTTGTTATTCATTAGTCATTCTTAGTATCCAAACACTCTCGAATGGCCATTGGAAAGACTGGAGAACCAAGAATATGTAATTCCTCCTTAGGTGTTATTTTTATATCCTCAAGGATGAGCCTGATGTCCCGGATAGCACTCTCGAAATCATCAGCACTATAATTCAAGTTTATTATCTCTGATTTGGACGAGTTAATCTCAAATCCAAACTGAGATAAAGCAGGAACAACTCGTCGGAGGTCAGCAACTACGGCCTCGATGGATCCTCCCAACGTTGCATTGTCAAAATACCATATCTTGAAAGGAGAGGCGATGGAACGAACTACCCCGTCAATAGCTATCGCAAATAGTAGAGGACCAAGTGGATCACCTTGCTGTATTCAGTAGCAGAAGAGATAATATTATCGGAGGCGATCAACATACTTGGATGACTATACGAAAGATGAGCCAGTTTAAATATGGACGGAGTCTGTTGATGGCAAACTTCCAGGGCATCATCCATTCTGATGCTATTGAAAGCGTTTATCATATCCAATTTTAATAAGATACGTGGGGGTGGGGGAAGCAGATGATGTATTCTCGAAAAATGATCTTGTGGCATGAACCGCGGCTTCACATCCTCCCTGTATGTCTACCCCGAGCTGGACAGGTCGCAATTCATGCCCTATCTCCTTCACAACAACTCTGCAAGCAATTTTTGCCGCGAGTCGACGAAAAATATTACCAACAGCGATAGGGCGTATACCTCCGTCTTTTTTTTTTTTAAGCCGTTAAGTTGGCTGAAAATATTAAGTCGCGAACATGTTGGGGTATCTCAGCTCGGAGAAGAGAATTAATAAGAGCTGTTATGGATATTTTCAAATGTTCACCAGCTTCGGCAGTGTGGGCAGAAATTAAGTACTTGATGTGACCAGGGCGAAGACCTCCACACCTCCACTGGTGCTTCCCGAGAAGGACTTTAGAGCGGCAACCATTGCTTCCTTTGAGATTTCAATATTTGAATCATTTTCTTCCATCTGAACAAATCTGACATCTGATGGTGGCACAGGATGATTCCGACGGAGAGCCGTGAGAACTTCTGCTGTAGTAGCTAGTATAGTATCGGATGAAGCCAATACTCTGCAGCTGAGACATCACCCTCGATCAACTTAGCATTGACGAGGGCACGGAGTCTCTTAGAATCGTCCTAGTTAATCAGAATCAGGAGCCATTCATTCATTCATTACAATTTGCTGATTCACCATAAGAACTCAACCACCACCACTCAATCCTGCATATTCATAGGAGAGTCTACAAAAACTGAAGTAAAAACAAAAAAGTAGTGAAACCGATGGTAGGTAAGTTGGTCGTCGGTCGGTTGGGCTCTGAAGTCAGGTAATAGAAGTGTGTTTAGAGTGGACGTGTTGACGATGGGAAGCTGAGGTGTGGTCGATCTGGTCGTGTCGACGACGGGAAGTTGGTCAAAGGCCTGGTAGGACAGAGTCTCGTTCGGAGAGGTTCACTGCCACTGAACCCGTTTATACGGGTTCAAAAAGGGAATATTTTTGGCCGAGCCTACGTTAAAAGCGGCCTTGTGCCACATGCAACCCTCGTGGGGGCGGGGGTGTATCCTAAATATACTAGCTGCGACCTGTTCCAGCTAAATAGTCGAACTCTCAGCCTTCGGGCAGAGAGAAACCCGGACGAGGCTCCGCCGAATGGCAGAGTCTCGTTCGGGGAGGTTAACTGACCCTGAACCCGTTTATACGGGTTCAAAAAGGGAATATTTTATATATATATATATATATATATATATATGTGTGTGTGTGTGTGTGTGTGTGTGTGTGTGTTTTCAAAAGTCTATTCTATTGATTTTATTTAGATACTTTTTAGCTATATATCCTTTTTGGAAAAATAAAATTAAATATTTTCAAAATTCTAATATTTTATTGATTTTTTAACGTCCTTTTTTAACGAAGATATGTCCAACCAAAGCCTGCACTGTTTCTGTCCCGAAACTTGAAACTAAAAATGAAAATAATTAATAATTGCAGTATGTCTCTCATTGAAAAACAATAAATTAATTATATTTTTTTTTTTAAATTAAATTAAAATATTGAGTGAAATAGCATGTAAAAAGAAAATTAAAAATTTTGAAAATGTGACGATGATGGTCAAATAAATAATCAGTAAGTCAGAGAATTCAATAAGTGCACGCAAAACAAAAACGCAAAATTTTCTGATATCAATTTCTTGCGTTCAGGGGGGGAAACTCTTAAAATACTTGTTATTACAATGAAACAAGTTCATCCATATATTTAGAAAAAAGTTTTTCTGAAACAGTAAAATTCTTTTTAAAATACATGTGTGTCGAAGATTGTAATAAGCTTTCTAATTTATGATCTGTAAAAATAGATCTGCTTAATAACAGCATTCCTTAAATAATGTCTTAGTTTTATTGGGGTTTTTATGTTACAATAGTTCGGAGGTGAATTTTGAGTACCTGTGTATTTCGATTTTACAAAAAAAAAAAAAGACAAAAAAAACTATTGTTTATATTCAACATCTGCTTTTAGCTGTTTTTTAAATATAATCATTAAAAGTCACGCCGTCAAATTTCTCAAGTTTTCATAAAAATTAAGTAAGAAACAGATGTAGATAAATAAATAAAACTAATTTAATTTAACCATGACTTTCTAAAAAAATCATAAATAATTTCGTTCATTCAGAAGTTTCATTAAAATCCGACAAATATTTGATTTTGGCAAGAATTTGAAAATCAATGTGTTTTTCACCTAAAAAAAAGCGCACTGTAGAATCAGATTCCTACATTTCTTTAAATCTTAAATTTTGTGCAAGTTAAACACATAGAGGCTCCCAACCAAATATAACAACTGATGTATTTTGATTGGTTGTAAAACATTAATTAGGTGTCGTCAACTACGTCCGAAGGTACCGACCCAAATTTTGACCTCTAGTTAACGCCATAAAATGTAAACATGTTCACGAACCTCCCCACGTGACCAAGAGAACTAATAAAAACGAAACTTCGACGCGACTTGGTCAGTGGGCACTTAAAATATTGAAACCAATTCACTTGACTTCATTGGAAATCAACACAGCAAAGGAGACGAACTTTATCTTCAATACAACAAAGTTTGTCAAACATCTCCAGGCTTAACGCTCACTCCCACAAAATATTCCATTCCACAAGAAGAATCTCTGGTTAATGAGCGATAACTCTATAACAATCAGTGAGTCAAGAACAATACTTTTTTCTATTTAATACACAAAAAGACATCTGTTTAATTTTCCTATAAAAACAAATATAGCTAACTAAACCTTGTCATTTTCACACATACAGTACAGTAACTGTAAAACAATGGAAAATTCTACCAGCGAACATATTGAAGGGGCAATTTCCATCAGTCTTCCGACGTACAACCACACCAACGTTCAAGTGTGGTTTGTGCAGTTAAACGAAATTTTTAATGCAAGAAAGGTCACGTCCCAACATGCCCGTTACGTTTTTGTAGTTGAGAAACTTCCCTCGGGTGTAGCATTAGAAGTAGCAGACCTCCTCAGTGAAGTGCCGGCGGTGAAACCGTATGATACTTTGAAAGATGCTATACTATACCGCACGGGCGAATCAGAGGAACGTCAGTTGCACGATTTGTTTAATAACCTTCATTTGGGACACTATAAACCTTCCCAATTGCTTAGAAAGATGAAAGCTTTACTAGGTGACAATACCATGTCTGACACAGTCCTCCGTAAACTATCGATGGATAAACTGAGCCCACAAACATCACAAATATTAGTGTCACTCCCGGACGATTTGGACCTACAGCGATTGGCAGAAATCGCGGACAAAATATATGAGAATAAACCTCCGGGAACTGCTTCTGCGACACCGTTACAACCTATTGTCTCTTCAGTCCGTGACTCACAAGAGTTATCGAAAATTAAAGATTGTATAGCAGAGCTTACCTCACAGTTACAAGCTCTATAAACCGCTATGCATCAGCAAAATCGCACAACCAACAATTTCACTAGACGACCACGTCCATCACATCATACTAGGCGAATATCACGTTCCACATCCAGAAGCAGGCCTATACTTAATACCTGTTGGTATCATTTTAAATATGGACAACAAGCGCGGCATTGTACGAAACCGTGTAACTTCGACATAAACGCAGCTAAGGATAACAACACACAGCAGTCGGGAAACGACTATCCCGGCAACAAGTAGAGACGTTTGCTGCCGGAGGGATGCCAAAAAGTCGTCTCTTTTACATCCGAGATGAGAACTCCGGCTACTTGTTTTTAGTGGACACTGGGTCACAAATTAGTGTAATACCAGCCAAGCCTAATATGTTGACTAGAAAGACAGATTATACGTTACAAGCGGGGAATGGATCTTCAATCCAGACATATGGTGAAACCTCGTTAACCCTAAATCTGGGATTTAGGCGATCTTTTCCGTGGATATTCACGATAGCCCAAGTTCGAACCCCAATCCTAGGAGCGGATTTCTTCGCCCACTTTAACTTGTCCGTTAATATGTCCTCCCTTTCTTTGGAGGATAAAACGACCAACATTACAAGGAAAGGAATTACATCTATTTATACGAGCACATGTATCAGCGCAACTCTACCTGAAGCCAACGGAATGCAGGATCTGTTACAAAAATATTCTCAAATTACAACACCATTCCGGTATACAGAAACCGTTCGTCACAATGCTGAGCACCACATTGATACTACGGGCCCACCCACGCATTCATCTCCACGGCGATTGAGGCCTGATAAATATAAACTGGCGAAAGACGAGTTTCAGCACATGCTGGACCTCGGTATAATTAGGCCTTCTTCGAGTCCTTACTCATCTCCTCTTCATATGGTTCCAAAACCGGACCCAGGAGCTTGGAGACCTTGTGGCGACTTCCGGAAGCTGAATGCTACTACAATTCCGGATAAATACCCCATCCCGCACTTGCACGATTTCGCAGTGGGTTTGCAGGGCGCCACAATCTTCACCAAACTTGATCTGGTGAAAGCATTCCACCAAATACTAGTGGCCAAGGAAGACATCCATAAAACAGCAATAACTACTCCTTTTGGCTTATACGAATTTGTGAGAATGCTATTTGGTTTAAGGGACGCCGCACAATCTTTCCAACGGCTTATAGACGAAGTGCTGAGAGGTTTACCTCTCACGTTTGCCTATATTGATGACGTCCTGATCGCCAGTAGAAACAAGACTGAACATCGTCATGACGTTGAACAAGTTTTCCAGCGTCTACAGCATTTTGGCCTTAAGATTAACGCAGAGAAATGTATTTTTGCTGTGCCCTCACTTAAAGTTTTGGGACACGTCATTGATGAAAAGGGAATAACGCCCTTACCTGAGAAAATAGAATCTATTTCAAATTTCTCACAACCAACTTCACTCCGGCAGTTACGCCGATTCTTAGGCCTAATTAATTACTACCGGAGGTTCATTCCTGGTTGTTCCCAGATTCTGATTCCCCTCACAGATTTACTGCAACAACAGCGTCAGAAGAACTCAAAGATTACCTTGGAAGGCGAATCACTGACTGCTTTTCACAGAGCCAAAGACGCCCTTGCCAACTTTACGAAGTTATCATATATAACCGATGATGACTCAATGATCACACTGACAACAGACGCATCAGGCGACTCCATAGGGGCTGTGATTCACCAGGAACAGGGAGATGCTAAAAAAACCTATTTCGTTCTTTTCAGTCAAGCTAAACTCATCTCAGAAAAAGGACAGCGCATTATCGAGGGAATTACTGGCAATATACTTGGCAATCCGTCATTTCCGTCATCTTTTGGAAGGACGGGATTTTGTGGTCTATACAGATCATAAACCATTAATTTATGCTTTGCACGCCAAGTCTGACAAATATACCCCAAGGGATTATATTTCCCAATATACGTCGGATATCCGCTATGTAAAAGGGGCTGACAATATAGTAGCTGATACCCTATCGCGATCAACGATACAGTCAATTGACGCACAGCCGTTGAATTTCGACTCCTTAGCGGAAGAACAAAAGACTGACACTACTTTGGAATCAGTAAAAGAAAAAACGTCACTACAGTTAATGCAACACCCTGTGCCATTTGGTAACACTACTGTCTATTGTGATGTAAACACATGATACTCTAGGCCCTATGTACCACCTTCTTTGCGAAAAAAAGTATTCGAACATTTCCATTCTCTGTCGCACCCTGGTCGAAGAGCGACTACTAAGATGATTAGTGATCGTTTCGTTTGGCCAAAAATGTCCAGTGACATAAAACACTGGACACAGATTTGTTTAAAATGCCAGCAAACTAAAATACAACGGCATACCTAGTCTCCGCCTGGTACATTCTCTAAGCCTGATGGTAGGTTCACCCACATTCACGTTGACTTAGTGGGCCCTTTGCCCGACATTGATGGGTGCCAATACTTATTAACAATAATCGATCGTTTCCCTCGTTGGCCTGTAGCCGTTCCTTTAAATAGTATTTTAGCGGAAACGATTTCCAGGTGCATTCTTAGAGAGTGGATCTCTATCTTTGGTTGTCCTTCAATAATAACCACTGATAGAGGTTCCCAGTTCTAGTCCTTTTCAATGAATTTATAAACTTGTTAGGCGTAAAGCACATTTCTACAATCGCCTACCATCCATGTGCAAACGGCCTTGTGGAACGTTTTCATAGGCAACTTCAGGCAGCACTAGCAGCAAGTGATGACACCAGGACTTGGCTGGAAAACCTACCACTGATTTTACTGTCATTAAGAAATGTAGTCAAAGAGGACTTAGGATGCACTACAGCAGAACTTGTTTTTGACAGTACGCTAACACTCCCTGAACAGTTCGTGGAAAAGCATACTCCTTCCAGACCGACTACCTATTTCGTCCAGGATTTTAAACAAAAAATGCAAAACCTACCTTTTACCCCAACGCGTGCCCAAACAAGGGAGTTCTTTATGCCGAAAAATTTAGACAGTTGTGATTACGTCTTCCTGCGAAAAGATGCAGTTAGAAGACCCTTAACCCACACGTATTCTGGTCAACATAAAGTAATTAATAGAACGTCCAAGCATTTTACTTTACTTTTGCACGGAAAGCCTAACACAGTGTCAGTCATAAATCGCTTCCTGGCCCTGAGCTAACATCTTCGACCCAGCCAGCGCAGCTTGCACCTTCAGTATCACCCGCGGAAGTTACTACTAAGTCTGGCAGACATGTTCATTGGCCTAGTAGATTTAAAACGTATATTACATATTGAGAAAATTTTCTCTCAAAAACTTTCACAATCTGCCGAGGGGGGGGTTATTGTAGAATCAGATTCCTACATTTTTTTTTAAATCTTAAATTTTGTGCAAGTTAAACACATAGAGGCTCCCAACCAAATATAACAACTGATGTATTTTGATTGGTTGTAAAACATTAATTAGGTGTCGTCAACTACGTCCGAAGGTACCGACCCAAATTTTGACCTCTAGTTGACGCCATAAAATGTAAACATGTTTACGAGCCTCCCCACGTGACCAAGAGAACTAATAAAAACGAAACTTCGACGCGACTTGGTCAGTGGGCACTTAAAATATTGAAACCAATTCACTTGACTTCATTCGAAATCAACACAGTAAAGGAGACGAACTTTATCTTCAATACAACAACAAACTTTGTCAAACATCTCCAGGCTTAACGCTCACTCCCACAAAATATTCCATTCCACAAGAAGAATCTCTGGTTAATGAGCGATAACTCTATAACAATCAGTGAGTCAAGAACAATACTTTTTTTCTATTTAATACACAAAAAAAACATCTATTTAATTTTCCTATAAAAACAAATATAGCTAACTAAAACTTGTCATTTTCACACATACAGTAAGTAATTCAAATTCTTTCAGTAACACACACCAAAGAACTCTATTGTGTTTATCAACTTTTGCACTATATATTATGTATTTGTTGTGTTTATAAAAAATATTTATTGTTGAACAAATTCATAATTTCTTCTACTTGATTATTTCTCTTGTTGTTGTCTTTGTTACATTTGATATTGTAAAAATTGTAGAGGGTCAGTTTTTATTTCTATTTTTTAAACAAAATTTAGAACGTGTGAAAAATGATGAAAAAATTTAATAAAATAATAAAAAATATTTTGGTCTTTCCTCTTAATAACAACAAATATTTTGACGATAAAAGTTTGAGGCCTTCTTCATCATGCTATGCTGTTGTCTTTTTTCGGCGTATTAGTGAAGATATAGCTATATGTATCTACATATATATGTATACGGTGCTCGGTAAAAATGGCAGCGGTAAAAATGGCAGCGGAAAAAATGGCAGGGTAAAAATGGCAACGGTAAAAATGGCAAAAGTGGATAAATAGGTAAAAATGGCAAAAGTGGATAAATAGGAAAAAATGGCAATTCGGCAACAGAAAATTATGTCCGTTCGAGAAGGATGGGTCTAAGCTCCCATCCCTCTAATTTGAAATAGGGCTAAGTCCCCCCCCACCTCAATATTTTAAAATAAATATTTTTAAATAGATATTTACTCTAGTGGGGGGGGGGGAGCTAGGCTCCTTCTCCTCTTGTTTTAAATCCCACTCCTAGTATTAAAAATATTTTTTTTTAAATTTTCGATGTCGATTTTTAGAAGTTTTATTTGGGGGCGGGGGCTCTAGGTTCCTACTCCTAATTGCAGTAAAAGCACAAATCATAGCATGTTTAAGTGAATTTGATGACTATAATTAATTTTATAATTGATAGCTGACATTAGGATTAGATGTGTATATATATATTTCATTAACTTCTTAATAACTTCAAAAATCGTTTAAAATTCTTTATTGCTTTCAAGCACGTAATGCAATGATAACGTTAATGAAAAAGTAAATTTACGAATCGAAATTTGAAAAGCACATAACAGTCGTTTGACCCAAAATATTTTTAAAATAATTTAAAAAAAAATTTTATTGAAAAAACACGTTCATAATTTCTACGTATGGAAATGTATACATGACATAATACTTAAAAAATTTTAAACAATTATCTAATTAATAAAAAACTTTAAACTATTATCTAATTAAGAAAGTATGAAATAAAAAATAGATATTACATAATTGCCGAATAAAAATGTTAATATTTAAACAGTACGAGTTAAAAACGAAAAACCGCGTTCGCTTACTTTGCAAAAATTGTCAAATTTGATCATCAATAGTAATCTGTCATCACCTCGTCACAATCGATTTCTTTGATAAATTCAGACACATCGTTAAGAAATGTTTGGATACAAATTTTTATGCTATAAGTCAGTACTGTTTGTTTCATATCAGAATTTAACTTTAAATGTTCTAATTTTACTCAAATAACGTGTCAAAAATATATAAATTTATTTTTATTTTAGGAAGAAGTTTAAAATCAAAATTTTGTTTGTTTACAAATTTCTTAAAATTTAAGACAAGATTTTAAATTTTACTGGCACCAGTCTGACCCTGTCGTTGTCTGATAACCTCTGAAATAATTAATGTTTTATTGGTTTTTTCGGTTTCATCAAGTGGGCCTATAATTGTTTTTTCCCCAAGTTTTTCAGTGTGTTCAGATGTAATCGCCTAAAAAATAAAATCTCATGGGAGGGGGGAGCTTTAGCTGAATATTCTTTTTAATTTGACAAACTTCTCGTTTTTCCATTATGTATTGTATCCAAGATTTTAATAAACTCATTGTGAGATATTCATCTATGATTTTTTTCCTTTTGCCATTTTTTCTTATTTATCCATTTTTGCCATTTTTACCGTTGCCATTTTTACCTATTTATCCACTTTTGCCATTTTTACCGTTGCCATTTTACCGTTGCCATGTTTAGCCTGCCATTTTTCCGTTGCCATTTTGTACCGCTGCCATTTTTACCTAAATTCATGTATATACACACACACACACACATATATATATATATATATATATATATATATATATATATTTGTATATATATATTTGTATATATTTTTGCCATAGTTTTGTTGTCTTTTTATTTTACTTTTTATATTACATATATACACACTCATATAATATATATAGGATACAAATCCTATATCATTCCAACAAGTGACTAAAAAACACAAAGTGGATTTGCACACCCGCAAAATTGGATCAAAACGATTAAAAACAGATTTCACAATAAGGTGTGAAATTAATTTTCTGACCAATGAAAGGAGGCGATTTGCTAAACCAAAAAAAAAAAAAGATAACGAGCCAGTGTGAAAAAAAATCAACAATAAATACAGAGTTTTCATGTCAGTCGCCAGTCAATCAGAGAAAGGCGCAAAGATCACAGAAGATTGACAGTAAATTTCATCACTGACTCAACCCGACACAAAGAGCCGAACGTGGAGTAGGAAAGGACAACAACAACAACAACAACAAATTTACAACTGACTCCAAAACAATTCATAGGTACACTTTCCTTTTATCTTTATTCCTCATTCACACTCTCTTTTTTTCAACTTAAATTGATAGCCCCTTTTTCCTCTACAACTATACAAAAACAAAAGAAACAGACATTATTCTGATACTCTGCTAAAAGACAGCGAACACAGACATTTTCTGTCAAAATCACATTTTTGCTTAAACGAACTAAAACATTAATCTTTTTTTACCCTATTCACAAGATAATAAATATACAATGTTCTATTTTCTACAAACGTTCCTTATCGTGTTGTTCATTCTTGAAATTTGCGTTGTATTTTGTGGGCAGGGTATCCCGTATTAAATTCTCCTTTAATCCGGGTACGCTGAACCCCACAAGTGGTGACCAATCGACGTCAAATGAACTCGCAAATTTCCAACTGAAAGAAAAGCTTCAACATATAAGCAACACATTTTTATCAGCCATGTGCCAATGGCTTAATTGAACGTTTCCACAGGCAACTTAAGACAGAATTAACTGCAAATAATGATTCCAAGACGTGGTTAGAAAATCTACCGCTAATATTACTATCCATCCAGAATGTAATCAAAGAAGATTTAGGATGTACAGCATCCGAAATGGTTTTTGGAACGTCCTTGACGTTACCAGGACAGTTTTGTGATAAATCCAGTCAACTACAACCAACTACATCTTTTGTACAAAGATTTAAGCAAAGAATGAATGAGCTAGTTTTCACACCTACTAGAACACAAACAAAAGACCTTTACACTCCAAAAGACCTCCACAATTGTGAATATGTTTTTGTACGAAACGACACAGTAAAAGGCCTCTTTGCCCTACTTATACGAAACCTTTCCAAGTAGTCAACATAAAACCCAAATATTTCACAATTGTAGCAAAAGGCAAGCAAGACACTGTCTCTATAGACAGACTAAAGACGATGTACATAAGAACAAGACTTATCCAAACAGATAACTGAAAGTTTTATAAGATCAGCGCTCCGTTTAAAACATGACATCGTCTTTGTCATGTTGTATTGATTATGTTATAATTTATGAATATGTCCTGAAGATGGTTTATTAGACCGAAACGTCCGACGTTGACATATTAACATTAAAACAGCATAATTGTATATAAGGATTTTTGTTTGTTTTTTCCGTATATATTTTTCTTCATACATATATATGTATATATATACTCAGACAGACACACACACACACGCACGCACACACACGCACGCACACATACACACACATGTATATATCTCTATCTATAAAAGGCATGATGTGTGTGTGTGTGTGTGTGTGTGCAACGAATGCACGGCCGCAATTTTCGACGGATTTGCACCAAAATTTACATGCACATGCTCCAAGTTAGCGGGAAAGGCCAAGACCGACTTTACATTTCCCAACTCCCATCGATAGTGGAAATAATCAATTTTTTCATGCTTCTACGGCAGTTTTCATGTAGCTTGCGGCCATTTTCTACTGGCCAGAGTGAGAGCCTATAGCTGGCTGCCACGAATAGGCAGGAAGATCCTATTGGCCAGCGTGAGAGCCAACAGCTGACTGACACGAATGTTAACTAGCATGCTAACATGCAAAAAAAATCGATAGCTGCATTCGTCACAAGTGGGAAAAATTTAAATCTGCATGGCACTTTATTCCAATTGGCTCATTCGCTTGCTTAAACTCAACGTTGATTCTGATTCCGCAGAACTGGGTTGGGTGTGAAAAAGTATTTGTTGTTAACATTCTTTTTTCATTCGGTTTTTCCAGTTACGAGTCCTTTTTTAAAACTGATCGTTTTGTGTTCATTTTATTTAGTTCTTTTTTGTAACAGATTTAATGTTTAGTATAGGGCTTAGAAAAATTCGCAGTGTGAGATAGGCAAGAAGTAAGGCATGTAGCAACATCAGTACGGCAAAGGGTACTCCTTTAAAGGCAAGGAAGGGCAAAAATATTTTAAGTCAAGTGATAGCGATTGCTGTATGAGTCGTACGATTTTTGAATCAAGCACAGGCAACGCCGGGCCAGTATAGATATACATAGTATAGATATATAGTATAGATATATATATATATACATATATATGTATATATATACTAGATATATATATATATATATATATATATATATATATATATATATATATATATATATATGTATACATGTGCTTCTTTTAATGTGTAGATTTTGTGGAATCTTCCATTAGCCTTTCACCCCTTTCAGAAAGGTGCATTCTTCCATAAAAAAAAACCTTAACCAATCATCGCTTCGTTTCTGTAAATTCAACCTTCTATTGGTTAAGAAACACTAAATTGTAGCGAAGTCGAAACAAATCCTTTTTCCCGCCGAGCTCCCTGGGACCGATTTTGCTGCACAAAGGTCTATAAAAACAACCGCATAACTCAATTCAGTCAGTCAGTCATCAAGTTTCAAGAGATGCTACCAAACTCCACGCGTGTCAATTCACTGGCTCAAAATCACTTCAAAATTCTCAACAAACTCAACACAGCTCTCAATCAACCATTGTCCGCGTGGTAATCTACAATTGACTTAAAAAGTGAACGTTTTCACTACACAAAAACTAATTGTACACTTCATCAATTTAACCTATCAGTTAAAGACAAACAACTCTTCACAATTTTAATTCTAACTCATAAATAACACATGCACACACACTAACAATTGAACAAACACATTTGATATCTTTCTGCGCAGAAACAAAATTATTTTAATTTCCCTAACAATCCAAAAGCATCAACATTTATTAACCACATTTCTGCATGAACATTCTTCATAACATTAACTCACTTATCACATTAACAAACATTCTGTTTATCCTTGCATGTATATTTATTGTATATATAAAAATGTCTTTACCTTCTGATACATTTCACTCAGCATACAATCTGCAACAATTTAATAGACCGGCTAATAAAATCAAAATTTGTAGGATAAAGAGACAACAAAATGATAACAATGTCAGCGCATGCATGCTTCATTAAAAACGACAGACGATTAAGCTTTTTATTTAAATTTTCTTGTTTTCGAACAGATGTTTTCTTTTTTGGACACAGGGTGTGTAGAAATAGAAACTGTCCAAATATTCTAATAATTCCGAGCGCTTATCAAGGATGATTTTGTTTATTCAGCTTAAAATTGAGTGTATGTTTTTAGTGCTATAGAGATGTTTTATTTTCCGAACACAGTTAGCACTTGTGGCCGTGTTCAAAAGCAATTTTATAAAGAAATACACTACCCCAATTACCCGAATAAAAAAATCAAATTTATTATCTACTATAAAAAAATTTAAAACAGTTAACCTTATCCTCAGAAAGAACAACACACCAGCAAAGTCAAAATTACAACGAACGAACATTATCTATGTGTTCAAATGCCCCTTAAGGAACTGTGTTCCTGATCAACCAGAATTC